>CAUYQV010058441.1:0-29271 GCA_963574575.1 Galagoides demidoff
TAACATAACAGTTATGAGAAAAACATGATGGCTATGTTAGCCAGTTGGATGAGAGTTTTCCAAACTGCATATGGAAGCAACACACTGTATCCTATGATAGAATTAATGTACACAATTATGATCTAATAAAAAAAAAGATAATTAAAAAAATAAAAAATAAAATGAAAGTGTTGAGAAAAAAAAAGAAAGGGAAAAGAAGAAAGAGATTTGTTGGTGAGATATTGAAAAAAAGAGTAGTTTATTTGTCAGTATTCATGTAAAAAAAGAGAATAGTTGTGTTGGCCAGGTACGATTACTATAACAGAACTGAAATGTAAAACATTTATGTGGATGTGTGAAGAAGATGTCATAAAAGTGGGTAGTTTTCCAGATCACAAGATAGATTATTACCAATCTAGGGATTGCTGAACCTTAGTTTAGTAGCACTGAGGAGTTACTAAAATATTTTAAATCATTTGAGTTATGTGTTCCTATATATATTTTCAAAGATCACACTGGTGGTTATATGAAGAGTATTGATTAACAGGGAGAATCCAGAAGGCAGAGAAGCCACACTCCATTTGGAAGACAAAGAAAATAAGAATCAGAGAATTAATGTGATTTATCTAGGTCATACGATATTAACAGGGAGGATAATCTTAATCCCTAACACATTTTTAGTCTTGTTTTCTTTACTGGATAGCTTTAAAAATTACATATCATATACTCAAATAAGTGCTTTTGATGATAAGGTAATAGAATAATATGATTATATCACAATGAAGATACATTGATACTTTCAGTCAAAATTACACAAACTTTTGTGTGAAAGATGTCAATATATGTTTGTATGTAAGTCCTAAAGAAAAGAGGAAATTATTGTACATTCTCCAAGTTATCTAGTAGCTGTTTTAAGAGGACAATGTTCTATTCCAAATGTAATTGAATATAAGAAACACATTTCCAACCGGTAGCATGAATGGATTTCATACACATTGTGTTACCCATATCATTTTAGCTGCTTTTTGTCCATCTTAACACAGATAAATGATTGACTGGAGATTATATTTGATTGGCAGACATAGTAATTTAAATATAAACACTTTATTAACCCTGGAAGAGCACCTTAATAAAAAAACATGAAGGGGATAGATAGAAGGTAGATGTGTTGATTTTGAAGCCAATTGCATTGTAGTTTAATGTGACAGACGCAATAAATCAAATGAAAGGATGTGTGAAATAGTTCCAAATAATTTTTTCCCCCACACTATTTGAATGAGCAGGCCCATGTGGGCTAGCAGTGCTAAAGGATCATGGAAAGGCTTACTACTCTCTTGCCTCTTATATGATTTTAGCTTATTTTCCAAATTCGCTTGTTGAGATTTTTCTACCCCAGACTTGAGATGGCTCCAAGAGGTCATTCATGCTCACTTTGCCCTGTGATCTGGATGCACTTTGACCCTTGTAGACTGACTCATAAACCTTAGTTGTTATTTCTGGATAAATCAGTAGGCACAAAATCCTAGTGATCTTACTAATTAATACATAATAATAGGCACTGTTTCATACTTATGAAACAGGTACTCTACTAAATGCTTTACATTTATTAACTTATTTAATCATTACAACAGTCAAATGACATGGGTACTATATTATTACTATTATTTGAGACAGAGTATCATTATGTCACTCTCAATAGAGTGCTGTGGCATCACAGCTCACAGCAACTTCCAACTCTTGGGCTTAAGCAGTATTCTTGCTTCAGCCTCCCTAGTAGCTGGGACTACAGGAGGCTGACACAATGCTTGGCTTTTTTTTTTTTTTATTGTAGTTGTCTGTGTTTAGCAGGTTCTGGCTGGGCTCCAACCTGCCAGACCCGGTGTATGTGACTGGCACTGTAACCACTGAGCTATGGATGCTGAGCCTATATTACCTTTATTTTTATGGATGATGAGACTGAGAATCCAAGAATTTATACAGTATCTCTAAGAGCAGAGGTTTACTTACCAGTAGTTAAAATTAGAATGCAGGCAATCTGCTCCAGATCCAAAGCTTCTAAACTCCAGAATTCTACTACCATATTTACAATCATGACTGGACAAATATTTTAAAATGTAAGTCCTACAAATGGGTGATGGCAAATGACTTTCTAGGGATAGCTATCTTTCATAGTTACACTTGCACTTTGTAGAGTGTAATGCTCTTTAACATATGTTAATTTAATCTTCATAATAATCTTGTAGAATAGGTGTTATTCTTATTTCATAGCTAGGAATAGAATATTATTACTTTCATAGTAATAGACAAAGAGACTGAGTTTTTCAAGGTTTTGCATGAAAAGAGAAGAATTAGCTTTTGGAATAAAAGTTAGACTTGGGTTCAAATCTAGGATTTACCCTTTACAAGCAAGTAAATTAAATTCACTGAATGAACGTGTTTTGTGTATAAAATAAATTTCTCGGGTGGCGCCTGTGGCTCAAGGAGTAGGACGCTGGCCCTATACACTGGAGGTGGTGGGTTCAAACCTGGCCTCAGCCAAAAACTGTAACAACAACAAAAATAAATTTCTCTTTGGACAATTTTTTTACCTAGTACAGTACCTTCCCCTTGGTAGCTACACAACAAATATTTGTTCTTTCATTGTTCAATCTATGAAAACTTCCAAATGTCATCAAATTTGTAGAAATAGAATAGGGAAACAAAAAAATATTAAAATCCTTAGCAAAGGTATATTGTCATAGCCAAACATTCTAAGCAGGATTTTATAATCTAAGAAGAGCAAAGGTAAAGAAGACCAATAATTTTAATAACTGGTGCTGTCTTTCATGGACTAAAGGAGGTTCAACATCTTAACTTTTTTTTAAACTGTCATAATATCATAACTTCAGCTTAGTTCAGTTTTATGTATAATTAGTAAAAACTCATTTAACAGGGGCTTTGCTTTCAGAATAATGAAGTAGACATGCTTTTCTTTACTACTCCTTCTATGTAAGGCTAAAAACCTTTGATATTATATGCAGAAACAAAAGAAGACTCTGAAAGGTGGAGAGAAGTAAATAGACTAGCCAGGGACTTAGGACACAATAATGTGGTGATAGTTTCCTTGGGATCTTTTCTCTTCACACAGTAAACAGCTCTTTTAAACTGCACACAAACTTTACAGACTCCCTATATCTCCTAGTCTTGGAGCTGAAGAATCAAGCAAATTGGAAAGTCCAATAGGAATAGACAAAACCAAAAAAGAATCTCCAGTGAAAGTGCATTGTGTCTAGGTAAGGCACCAAGAAAGGGGCAGGCTACGAAGACAGAAAACTTTTAGGCCATAGCTGTTGTACTCCATAGAAAGACCAAAGGAAAGACAGAGGCTCAATCTCTACTCATGCCAGCAGGGCTGACTGGGGGCCTGAACTTCCATCCCTATGAGGCTATAGTGAGGTGCCCCAACAACTCTGATAGGTTCATGTCATTAAATGCCAAATACAGAACATGGACTTTCATCTCTGTAGATCAGCAATGAGTTGCTCCCTTCCCATGGATCTGGATTCCATGCCCAACCAACTGTAATGAGATGCACTGCATTCTCCCCTGATGTGGTGTTAAAGGATGCCTGGTAGAGTCAGGACCTTCATTATCACCCAGTGTTAATGAGGCCAAATTCACCGCAGTGTCGGTGTCAACCATGTGGAAAACTGTAATTCCTACCATGATATAGGTCAGTATGTGAGATTTTTATGACATCACGAATGACGTCTCTTTTCCGGTTTCTCTCTGGAAAACTGGGTAGCCTATAAATCTCCTCCCAATTGTCTTTTAACTCAAATTCCACTGTTTTTAAGAACACTTGTAGGCTCGACCTTCTCCACATTCTATTGCAAATGAAGTCAGTCCCTTTGGGGAGAGATTTGGAACTCTAGGTTCTGTGCTTTACTTTTTCCCTCAGAAAATAGCTCTAAACCAGGCTCTGGTACTCAGGGTGTGGAAATGGCACATTTGTCTCTGAGTCACAGTCCCAATCTAGCTGAGAACTTGAAGGATGAGGAGGTCAGTAGCTCCAAGTGTCTTGGCTTGCCTGACTCAGCATGGAACTGCCAGCACATGAGATATTCAAAGGCAAGTAGAGTCCCCGTGTTCCTGGTGGAGCCTGTCCCAAGACATAGACAGCTCCAGCTGATGAGAAAGGGCTGGGCAGAGAAGGAATACCTTACCTTTTGACTGTGCTCACTTGCAATATAGCTTTGTGACGGGTAGCTGGAACAGGATAAGAAATGCTGATATTCTTCCCCTCCCAGGAAGATAGCCCTCTTGCTGGGAGCTGAGGGAAGGGGGATCCCCACATTCTTGGTGTGCCAGTTTGGAGGGGATTCTACATCTCCCTGAATGAGAGGGAAAAAGGAGGGAACTGATCTTGGTTGAAATACCACAGACTCTCATGGTTCTAATAGAGTTGTAGTAGATTTTCTTGAATGAATGTTTCCTCATTTGCTGTATGTCCCTAAGGACATTTCAGGAGATTTTACTTTTTTCACCAGTTTAATGGAGGAGTGGTTCAGAGTGGATCCTCACGCCATCGCAGCAGTAGTGGAACTCTTCTCTGCATTATTTATTACTACTGCAATCTATACTGATCTAAAAAAAAATTAACAAAAGAAAAAAATATTTAAATAGTGTCTTAGAAGATTAGTTTCAAGGTAGACATTTTTGTGCAATTTCTTTTGGGGAAGGGTCATTCAGGAGATGAGGAGTGAGGAAAGTGGAAGGGGCAGGGAAGCATGAGGCAAGAATGTAATCTCAACTGGAAACCAGACTGGTTTCTTCAGATCCCCCACGAGCCCTGCAACATGATTTATACCATAGATTTGGCCCCAACTTGAGCCAGGTCAGTCCTTCATTGAGTTCATAATGTCCCTGAGAAGCAACTATCTCTGGCAAGGTGATTCATAGATGCTCAAATCAGTTACCTGGAAAAAAAGCCAGTTGTGACCAATTAGCAACTAACGTTGGCAATAGGTGGACGTGTGTGTGCAAGCCAGGTAGAGGGGATATGAGTGGCACACCAACAGCATCTGCCACTTCTAGCCATTCATCCACTATGTTAGTCATTGATTGACACTGTTTCAGGGAGTGAAGATACAAAGATAAATGAGAATCAGTCTGTGCTTTTTGTGTGTTATGAAAGTGATTGAAATAACACAGGGTTACAGTAAAAGGGCTGAGCCAGGTAAGTGGACAATTATTTGTCCAATGGCATATAAAACAATATAGATGACCAAGCAATTCAAATGTGCTCCCTTCACATTTGAGGAAACATATTTATAGAATTGAAGTACCTTATTCAACATCCTGTGTATTGTTTTCTCATTCATTTTAATAAAGAGTGATTGAGTGTCTTGCTAGCCACAATTGTAAAGATAAATTTCCCACAATGCAACTAGCTCCTGAAGCTTAGGACTGGCCTAATTTTGGGAAGTATCTGTTTCAGGCGGAAGGCTGCTCAATCCACATCTCCTGTCAATGGCCACACTGTCGCCAAACTTTAGGCCTATGTTTGTGTAAATCAAGGATGGACTATTCTTTCTGAATAATGGTCCCAGGGATAAGGTCCACTCAGACCCTGGAGGTGTGCTTTGGGCCATTTAAACTTAGAATTTTTTGGTCTTAGGAACCTGGAATATGGTTTTAGAAGAAGAAAATACTTCCTTGCTCTGTGGAATGGACTTTTTTTTTTGTAGAGACAGAGTCTCACTTTATCACCCTCAGTAGAGTGCCGTGGCATCACACATCTCACAGGAACCTCCAACTCCTGGGCGTAGGTGATTCTCTTGCCTCAGCCTACCGAGTAGCTGGGACCACAGGCAACTGCCACAGCACCCTGCTATGGGATGGACTTCTTGATCTTTGAAGATAGGCATGGCTGGAGGCCAGGCCCTGAGGAGCTCTCTA
This sequence comes from Galagoides demidoff, assembly GCA_963574575.1. NCBI lineage: Eukaryota > Metazoa > Chordata > Mammalia > Primates > Galagidae > Galagoides > Galagoides demidoff. The sequence goes on from CAUYQV010058441.1 coordinate 5,920, forward strand.
GTACTTGACTCAGAACTCTGCTTTCCCAAGTCCACTGACAATGCTGATGCATATAAGTTGACATGCCTATTAATTTACTAATCGAAATATAAACACTATATAAAAGAACTATCAAACAGAGAGAGCTATGCTGAAATTTCTCATTTCTATTATATTTCTATGTCTTTCCTTTTCATTTTTTTGGAAAAAAAGGTCTAAAGTCTATGACTTTTGTATCGATTGTCTATAGATGTTTTAATTTTATTGCGAATTATAATAAGAAAAATATTCTCCAGGGTACTGCTTTGGATAAGATGATATGCATTTTATTATCATGTTTTCTTTCCCATTAATATAAACTGTCTGTAGAGAAGAAAGCTCAGGTATCTTGACCTTGAACTATACCTGAGGATGTGCTTTCAATACACAATAAAATATTGTAATTTCTTTTCTTGCTAAACAGTACAGGTATATTGAACATTAACATTGCCTGGACTTGTCATAAAAAAGAACCAGAAACTAGGTAGCATAAAACAACAGAAATTGTATTATCTTATATTTCTAGGGAGTAGAAGTTTGGCATCAAAGTATTTACAGGGTTAGTTTCTTCAGAGGCCTTGGGGAGAAAATCTGGTAATGATGTCTCATAATTCTTGGCATTCCTGGCTTGTAGATTCATCACTCTGATCTCTACTTCTCTCTCCAGACGATGTTCTCCTCATGGGTCCTCTATGTCTTTACATGACTATTTCCTTATAAGGACATCAGTCATATTTTACTCTACTATGACCTCTCATCTTATACCTGCAATTGGCTCTACTTCCAAATAAGGTCATAATTTGAAGTCCTTAGGGTTAGGACATCAATATACCTTTCCTGACAACCAATTCAACCCATAATATTCTTCCCTCTGGCCCACAAAATAATCATACCCGTACCACATGTGAAATACATTCACCCTATCCAAATAGCCCTTAAAGTTAATACATTCTAACATCTCATTGTAAATATATTTAGAATGTGTTTAAAATATAATATAACCAACTAAAAAAAATCTTCAGTGTGATTTTTTCAAATCAACTAAATCAGGTGTAGGTGTGATTCTTAATATTGACCACCCTGGCATAAAATTCCTCTAATCTGTCAAGCTGAGAAGCCTAGATAGCAAAATATCTTCTAAGATACAGTGATAAGACAAGGCTAAAGCAGACATTTCCATTCTAAAAGGGAAAAATTAGAGGAAAAAAGGCATCACTAGTCTAAAGCAAGTTTGGAACTTAACAGGGCAAATTTTACTAGGTTCCAAACCCAAGACTTGATATTCTCTGCTCTGGGCTTGCTGGGGTGCTCCTATTCCTTTGGCCCTGCTGCCTTTGGCCTGCGTGGCAGCCTGGCCCTCGGGAACTGAGGACGTCCCATTGCCCTCTGCATCTGTGTGACTCTGTCCTACTAATTCTTCATTCATTCCATCCCATCTCTGTACCTTTCAGTCCCAGCACATAGTGTTCTTTTGCTGGTACAAAATTCTCAAAAACTTTGTGAGTTTTCTGCAGATGTTCAAGGTATTCACAAATTTAGACACAAGGGCTCTCCACAAATCCTTCCTGGATAACCACAACTCTCTTCCTGGCTATTGCCGAGATGATTGATTGAATTTATGAGTCACATACCTTTATAAATCTCTTTAGCAAATGGTTATCTGGACATAACCTTGGCCCTATTTCCCAAGCGTGCTTTGTGGATTGGCTGAGAATATTTAAAGTCATCAAGAGGAGGCTCCTTTCTGCTTAGTCATTCCTTCTTCAATTTTCCTCTTTACTTTCACATCTTAACATTAGCAGAAAGGAAAAAACAGGCCCATTTAACCATTTTTTTGCTTGGAAATATATATTCAGCTAAATATCCAAGTTCATTATTAAAAATTATTAAAAAATAAGTAAATAAAACATAACTGAGCCACTTTTATGTTTTTATGACTATATTATAGCAGCATCCCATTTCCTAGGGCTGCAATAACAAAGTGCCACAAACTGGGCAGCTTTAAACAAGCCAACTTTATTCTTTCACAGTTCTGGAAGCTGGAAGTCTGAAATCAGGGTTGGTTCCTACTGAGGCTTCAAGGGTAAATTTGTTCCAAGCTTCTCTTCTAGTCTATGATGACATCTGGTAATCCTTGGCATTCCTTGGCTTATAGATAATCAGTCTAATCTCTGTCATCATCAGCCCAGAGTTCTTCCTGTCCCTCTGTGTCTTCACATGCCAACTTCTCATAAGGCCACAGTCACATTGGTTTAGGGGCCTATATGACTTTAGTATAACCTCATCTTCAGTCTAATAATTACCTCTGAAACAACTCCATTTCCAAGTAAGGTCACATTCTAAAGTACAGGGGATAGACTTCAATATATCTTTTTGTTGGGACACATTTCAGTAGTATTAGAGTAGAGGATGTATTTCTTATCACCACATTTTCTTTTCTGCTTGCAAATATATCTATGGAGAAAGAAGTATAGGCACAGTGACATTGAATTGTGTTCTAAAATCTGTTAAAAATAACTGTAATTTCTTTTCTTGCTAAATGATCTAAGTAGATTAACATAGGCTTTTATTTCTATACATTTTATAATGTTATAAAAATGACAGCAAAAGGAGAAAACAAAATAGACACAATTTGGAGTAAGGAATATGGGAAGGAAATGAGAGCCATAAAATTCAGGAAACGGGAAAGTAGATAGACAAGTAAAAACTTATTTAACAGATCTGGGGAAGCTGAAACCTTACTCTGACTTGTGGAAAGTCTAGCGGTCAGTGGCTCTATAACACAGGGCCATATGCACACACAAACCTTAGTTTGGAGGCTTCAGGAACCTTTAAATTTGGGGAGCAAGTGGGACTACCAACTGTGGGACTGAGTGAAAGTGTGTGTTACATACAGATGCCCTTCCCTGATCTCTTTCAACTGAGCAATGGCTCTTCCTCTGTCTAAGCAGAGGGCTGGAGGTATATGTGCTGGAAAGTTTAAAACAGGAAGACTATGAACTTGAGAAATCCAATCCTCTACTTGAGTGTAAAGGCACATGAAGTCATAAAAATGAAGTGAAAATTAGAAAACACTTACCCCCATCAAGAGAGGATTCCTCTCTGAAGAAGCTATCAGGTCTAAGAAAAAAGACATAGCATTACAGAAAGTTGTAGAGTCCCTCCCAAATGGAGAAGTCAAACTAATATATAAAGCGAGGCCACTCTACCCTCATACATGGGGCAGCCATCCAACTTCTCACAACATGAGTTCTAAGGCAAGATCAGCCAAACAGTTGAAGAAAATCCTTCACATCACAAAGACTGAAGCAAGAAAGAAAACAAGAAAGAAGAAACAAAGATAATGTATAAGAAATCTTAAAACTGAAAATAATTAGTGTCCTCAGAAAATATACAGGCTATTATGCCCTGAAACCAAAATATAAGTCAAAGGAAAAAAAAGTCATATTATGAACAAAATTGATAAACCAGAAATTAAAATGAGAGCAGCAATCACAAGAAAAAAATTGAATAAAACTGTTCAAAAAAAAAGGAAGATAGGAAATACTTTTGAAACATAGAGAGTAATCCAGAAACTTTAATATTTGAAAAATGGGAGTTTTAAAAAAGATACAGACTAAGAAATAATTTGAGAAAATATCCTTAGTTGTGCCAGTGGTTAAAAAAAAAAACCCAACTCACATATTTTAACTAATGTTGTCATAATGCTTGTTCTCTAGAACACTTCAGACAAATAAAAGATCTCAAAATTTGATAGAAATAATAAACTAATGGTATACATAGAACCGGGAATCAGATGACCTTAAACTTTATAACAGCAGCCCTGGGCACAATGGCTCCAGAATTTTGAGTGATAAGAAACTATCCAGCATATTTCTTTAACTATCCAAGCTATGAATCAAGTAAGAGAACAACCATAAACATTTTCATATAAGGAAGTTCTTAAAACATCTATCTGCCCTATATATTTTGGGAAAGCTACTGGACTAAATGTTTCAATAAAATTGTGGAATGAGTCAAACTAGAGGAAGATGTGGAGTCTAAGATAAGCTCCACCAAACAGAAAGATAAGATTGCCAGGATGACAGGCAAGGGAGAAGCACAGTAGCTGCCTATGCAACAGGACTAAGAGGTCAAGAGATATGAGGTTACGGGATGTCCAGGATCTAACAGAGGGTGTGGGGTGCCACATCATCTTTCTGGTAAATAACAGACCTTTACTTATCCAATTCTGTGGATGTACAGCCTGTGATCCAGCTCTGACCGTGCATCTCTGGGATATTCTCACAGAGGACTAGAAGGAAGACAAAAATGAGACTGATCTATGCAGCATTCATGAAGGGAGGACCTAGGTGTGTGGAAATGAGGTGGCTCTACAGCAGTTAGCAGAAAACTATTAGCTGCACACACAGCAGCACAGTTATTTTTAAAAGGAGAGTTTAGAGCAAAGGAAATAGTGCGGAACAATTAGATTTAAAAGCCAAACAATTTATGTAAATTAAGAATATGTATGTATATAAATAAAAGGATACACTTTGAATACAGTAGAGCACATCAGTAAGGGGTAGAGAGAAGAGTCATGGAAATAAAGGGAATATACAAATAAGTAAAACCCAAGAAAGGCATTCTCTGGACCTTGCATCTCACTTACTTTCACCTCCCTGAACTCTAGGGAAAAGCTCTTCGTGTCCCACCCTGTCCCTGGGCCTGAGCTTCATGCTGTGTCTTCAGCTACCCAGAAGAAGACAGCAAACCTCTTCTTCCCATTCTGTAGATACTTGATGTCACTGTTTCCCAGATAACCAACAGAATTTTAATGAACGTAATTGCTGACAGAATTGAGAATGTAAAATGTTCACCTTTGTAATAGAATTGCATAATCCAATAGTTTAAAAAATACAAATGGAAAAATGAGACCTCTAGGCACATATGTAAAAATTTTAGTTTTCCACCATATAAAAGGTAAATAATAGCTTCTGCTTTTAGAGTTATTTGAAAATTAAAATGAAAGTATATATGTAAAATTCTCACTAGAATACGTGGCCTGGGATAATGCACTCAATAAATAGTAGCTACAGTAAATGAGTTGGCTACAAATATGTGTTTTGAAAATGGTTAGCTGGAAGATGAAGAAACACTATTGAAAAGGGATGTGGGTCGATAATTAGGCGATATCCAAAAGATAAATTTAACCCTTTCATGACATGAAGTATAAAATTGGAATTCCCAATTATGCCATTGCTAATCGGCCAACATTTAGTAAGAGCCTTCTACATACTAGGTAACTAGACAGTCTTCAGTATAAGACAGCGTGTTTGGAGCTCCAGGAAGGGTTTCAAATTTCAGAGCAGGTTTCCCTAACCAGCCTGTGTGTGAGTTACTTTTCACCGGGGGTCCGAGGATGGGGTTTTGTGGATCTGCTTTGTTACCGTTCTATGATGAGATAAGAACAGTACTGGAGAGTAAACATTTAGAAGTTTTTACACCAATTTGACAGTGTAATTTTATATCTTTTGGAATGTAATAATTTAAAAATTGGACTTGGGATTTTTAACTTATTTTGCTGGTAATACGTTTATATCATATTTTATAAAAGTTTTCTCTAAAAATGAATTGAAAGAAAAAATAACAGGTGCACACCACAGGTAGAAGCAAAGATAGTTTGAAAGGTGGGGGTCCAAAGAAACTCTAATTACTCTATCAGATCCTGTTCTCTAATATTCTTTATGGAATTATCATATGAATTTTTATCTCATCTTTCTCCTTTAGTAGCAGATAATATTTTGAAGGCAGGATGCTCTCTCTTATTCATGCACTAGAGCATTGTCCAACATATACTAGATGCTAAATAAATTTCAGTTGAATGGATAAGTGGGTTAAATTTTAGCTGCTATTGTGATCATGATAACAACTGTTGCCAACCAGAGGCAGAGATCTGCAAAGCTCTGTGTAGGTGTGGCTTCTAGCTGCAGTCAGGTGGTGAGGTCAGTGGTTCCTCTCTCCAGACCGCAGGATTTTGTGGATCTCTGATTCCAGAACAGCTTTGGGGTTTTATGAATAATTCCCTTCTTTGAACATAAGGTTCTAATTTCTGACCAATTAGCACGATAATTATAAACCTTTATTAAGCCCAGTGGCTCAGGCCTATAATTCTAGCATTCTGGGAGGTCAAGATGGGTGGATTGCTTGAGCTTAGGGGTTCAAGACTAGCCTGAGCAAGAGCAAGACCAAGTGTCTAATAAAAACAGAAAAAAAAAAAAAAAAAAAAAACTTATCCAGGCATGGTATTGCCAGCTACAGGACAGAAGCAGAAGGATTGCCTGAGAGTTTAAGGTTGCTGGGAGCTATGATGACACTTTGGTGCTCAACCCAGGGCAACAGAGTGAGACTCTGTCTCACAAAGCAAAACAAAACAAAAAACATCATTAAATTAAAGATTTCAAATAGCGCTTATAAAGTATTTAAGTTAAACATTCTGTATACTTTGATAATAAACTCTACTTGAAAAAAGAAATGCTTTTCAGTTATTTTCAGATCATTTTCTAATGCAGACCAACCTCCCTTGCCCTATTAGTGTGAATTACAGATTCTTCACTGTCATGGTTAGAAGAGAGTAAGTTAATTTAGATCCCTGGATGACTAAAGCTGGAAGGATATTTTTAGTGACTCTAATGACTGGATCTTGTGGCTTGCTGCAAAGACAGTATTAGAAACCGCTACTGAAGTTAGAAAAAGATGATGAGAGGAATATGTTGCAAGGGCTTGGGGGAGGGGGAGGAGGAGAGAAGGGGAGTGGAGAAAACTGCTTTCCAATTACATAATAGCAAATACCATACCTGTCCTTACAGAAGGTCAGAAATGCAGCCACCGAAGCTGGCACATAATAGGCAATTTGATGATAGTAACTAAGAAAACGTAAAAGGCATCTAATCTCCCCCCCACTGATAAAGCTGTCTGAGGTAGATCAATTTAGTCATGGTTGTTGTTAGGAAATTGCTCTTGTTTGATGTTCCACAAGCAGATCATGTAGTTTCCTAGGAAACATCCTTTTTCACTTAAATCTCATTCTCCCACATTGCAGAATCTGATGAGTCACTCAGCCTGACTTTTCTCTCACTTCTCTCTACCCATTAAAAAGGACCCACCAGCTGGAAATCCACTAAATGAAATGAATTTATTAGCTCTTTTCACCTTGTTCTTCACTTAACTCTTGTGTTCCTTCCTTATAAGTCTAACAGCTTCCCTGATGTGAAGGGCCAGAAATAATGAAGGAGCTGGCTGAGTGATGTGAGCAAGTGGTGAGCATTGAGTTCTCTCAATTTCTTGGTTATTAAACTATATTTCAGCTTCTAGGTTTAAATGGAAAACATTACATGCATGGAGACTTTTTTCCCTTGTAACCAGTAGTGGAATTTGATGTCAATTTCATTTAATTTCAGATTCCTGGTCACACTTTATCGTTATACAAGGGAGAGAGAAAGAAGAAAAAGTAGAGAGTGGTAAGGGAGATACGAGAGGGGATATACGACTATGAGAATTTACGCAGATGTTTTTTATCTGAGTCAATTAATAGAAACCACACTACAAAACATCTAGAACATGTACCTACTATATAATTTTAATTTGTATGTGATATGCACTAATTTACCCTATTTTTTTAAAGAAATTAAAGCAATATAACATGTACACATCTCCAAAGTTTGCTGAGTTCATAGTTAATGAAGCCTGCACCTTCTAAGTATGGTTGTTTCAGTGGTAACGTGGCACAGACATAAGAGATAGAGGGAGTTCTGCTGAGATGCATTGTGAATAAAGAATTTTCAGAAAAAGAAAAATCACTGACTTTTTGCTCAGATGGCCACAGGAAACTATACCTGTGGAATGGCCTGGATTGCTGACCGGGGTACTCTGTTGGTCTGTGCTCTGAGACAACCTCACCGTCTTCTCTCCTTCTTGATACATTAATTAAACTCTTACTTTGCATCAAGAACCATGCTAATTGCTTTCTTTATGTTATGTCACATAAGATGAAGCATCTTTGCCCACATTTGATAGAAGAGAAAATTGAGGCCTAGCATTGGTAAATGCTTTGCCCAAAGTCCCACAGTTCCGGGTGGTTTTAGCACTTGTGCTCAGTTCCGACGTCCATGATCTCTATTGCTATTCCACGTTCTTTCTCTTACAGGCAAATTTATTGATTTTCCTCAGGCTGAAAGATTGCAGTGGCTATGAAAATGCCTGTCACTGAGCCAACAAGACACTAATTTTATACAAGTAACTATAAATATATCTCAAGCCTAGATAGGTCTCATCAATGTGACTCTTAAAAAAGTTTGATATTTATACTAAGAAACTGGACTTTTGCAGTAAAGCTACCTGGGGCAGAGTTATCTAGCAGAAACTTTCCAATTTAATGTCATGTTATTTTCAGAAAGCATTTCATTCCTAGGCTGTACATGGAGAGATGAACTGTTTTCCAACCAACTCCTGTGCTAAATGGTCCTGATGCTGCCTGTTGTACCATTGTGGAGGGAAGAAGCTATGGTGGGACGCATTTTATTGTGTCTAGGAGTAAGGTGAATGATGGGTAAAACTGTAGCCACCTGCATGAGTGCTAATTTTTATCTGCTTCCCACCCAGCAGTGATCTGATGAATTGGCTCCATTTATAAGACTTTTCTTGAAAATAAGTTATGTGGGTCCAAAACAAAATATTTCTGTCTTGATTGCGTAACAAACCATCATAAAACTTCAGTAACATGCAATAATATAGACTAGTCTAGGCTTGGCTGATTTGGGATGGACTCATTTTTTTTGTAGCTGTTTAGAGATCCAGGCTGGGCTTGGTTAGAGCGACTCTATCTGCTCCTATCTCTCTCATACTTTTTGTTGCTACAGTGGCTTTGAATAGCCATGTTCACTTTCATAATGATGGCAGCGGATGTGGAGCAGAAGTGCGAACACACTAGGTCTTTTGAGATCAGGGTCAGAAGTGGCACACTGTCACCTCCACTGAATTCTGTTCCTCATGTAAAGTCACGTGATAGAATGTAAAAACTAAGCCCCAGTCCCGATGGTGGGGACATACTACAAAGTTAAATGGCAGTGGGTGCAGGCACAGAGAAGTTGCAGCACTGAGGTGATCAGAGACAGTGGGCTGCTTTTGAAATCTTATGCCTGACAAAGATGCTGTCAGATTGGGAAATGTGTTATAGTTAAGTATGACCTTAATCTCCTGTGTTGTTCAACTGCCTAAGGAAGGGGAGGAGAGCAGGAGCTGAGTGATGAGACTACCTGACATAAGTGTCACTCTCCAGAGGCGCCTGCTCCTGCCAGAGCTGAGACAGCCAGCCAGGAGAGAAGAGCACTGGGAAATGCATTATATTTAAATCTGGGTCTTAATTTCCTGTTTTGTTAAACTGCATTAAGCCTACTACATAGTCCCTGTGAGAACTGAATGAAGAAAAGCGTGTGAAAGTCCCAGATGAGAAAGTGAAAATGGACCTGATTCAGGGCTTCAAAAGGCTCCATCCTTCCTTCCACTAGGACTTTCCTATTTCCCCCATGATCCCATTTCAAAGATGTCCTCTGTTGGCTTTTAAGTCTCCTCCTGAGATTGGAAAATTCAATTATAAGATTCTATGTGTATTCTCTGTTTTAGTCTCAGTTTAGGCCCTCACATGCTACCATATGACAATGAAGATTATACAAGCAATCATTTTCCAGTAGCACAGCTGTTGTTTGTTTCATTTAAGAACCTACATTCTGATTATTCTTACTTTGAAAGTCCATTTCCCAGGAAACACTTCATGCACAGGACAATAAAGAGTAGCAAATGACATTATTAATATCTAAAGACTCATTAAATTCTGCTCAGGATTAAAATGTTTTGAACTCCAGAGAGTTCAGATTACAAATGTTCACTTAACCTACCTTTAAATGGCAATGTTTTAAGGGGAAGAGAAATCAGATTTTGGTCAGCAAATGTTAAATAACAGCTGCTTCCAGAGGGTTGCTCTCTGTCCCCATTTTCCTTAGATATTTTTAATATGTACCTCCTTGGGTATAAGATTGGTTTTAACCTCAGTCTCAGAAGAGCTTTCCTTGCTTTTTTGGAGATAGTCATTGCACAGGTCTCTGTGTTTTAAATGTTAGTGGAAATTGCAAATCTTCTGGAATCCATCAGTGACAGCTTTAATAGGCCGTGTACAAACTATGAAGTCATACGGAATTAGAAGCTTGCTGCATCTTTTGGGAGACTAGCTAGGACACCTTGTGACCTGGGTGGGTTTGGAAGAGTTGTTTCTCTGAAGTTTGGGATGTGAGTAGGCTCATGTCTGCTTTGCAGTTTGAGATTGACTCTAGACTTGAGGCATGGGAGGTCAGTAGCAGAGAGCAGAGTAGGGCTCACAAAGCTTGTAGCACCATTCAGGGCTCAATTGGCAGGGGTATTCAGGGGATGTCAATGGCAAACTGGAGCATAGCACATGCCACTTTACAGAAATACATGGTAAAAAAGTGGGCTCATGCTAGGAAACAAGATTGAGTCCAGGGTCAAAACCCCTACCAAAATTTATTTACTGTGCAGTATACAGGGTTAAAGCTGGATTAGCAATGTCCTCACACTGCAGCTGGCTGTGTCTGTGCTCTGTGGTGCAACCCGCAGGCCTACTGATGCTCCTTGAACAGAAACAGATCTACACGAGGGTGACCTCTTCTCCTCTATGCATCTCCACTTCTGATAAAGAGTATTTAGTACCATTGATTCCTAGTACCAAAACCAAACTGAAAAGGTATCTATGGGCCTATTTCTGACCCAAGAACTAACAAGATCTTTGAATAAAACAGAAATCTGGGAGGGAGTCTATAGAGATGAGGTGGCTGGTGACCACAAGTGATGCTGAAGCTTCCAGGGACAAGCAAATTGGAAAAATGTTAGTTATCCACGTAAAGGCTCTGGAGGAGTAAGGGGACAAAAGGAAGGCTGAAGAGAGCAGGGATTGAGCAACAGAGACCATCTGACATAAACGTCAGTCTGCAGGTGGCTGTTCCTGCTAGAACTGAGACACTGAGACCTGGGGAGACCCAGGAGAGAGGTGCATTGGCCTCTCTCTTTCCTCTGCTCCAGCTGGGGTGTCAGATGGGTGGACCCAATCAGAACCCAAACAGTAAGGCGACCCTGATGATGTCCGCAATCAGAACCAAGGGCATAAAGCCTGGCAGAGAATGTGGAGGAAAAAGGCCATTAGTGAGGACAAGGGCAGGAAGATGAAAACGCTTCCATGACATAACTAGAAGGCCACTGAAAACCATTTGGTATATGTGCTGGGACTTTTCTCCTTCAAACATTTACCTCTTTGCCTTTACCTGTTTTCTGCTTCTGGAAGCTGAGCCTAAGATGCAGTATTTCACAAATGTATTCATATTGCTTTAATGATTTCTTAGTGTAGGATCTTGGATCCTTGTTGTTTGCATTGACTAAAAAAAAGAAAAAAATCCAAACCAAAACCTAACCTGTGTGTACTGGTATATATTAATAATATGGTCTCTGTTTCACTGAGAAGGGAGCTCAAAAAGTTTACAGGAGTTGAGCCCTGTCCACATCCCTAAAGTGAAATTATAATGAGATCTGATGCTAAGGTTATGGCCCACTCTGATTGCTAACATACTTCGGCGCTTCCATCAAACTCTGTAAATGCTTGGGACCAATTAGATTCCACATTTAAGGACGACCTAATGTGTCTCAGGCTCTATGCTAGGTGCTAAGAAGAGACCCAGTGGTGAATAAGTCATCATAGCATCAGAAATATTAATCCTTTTAGAGATTTAACCTACAAATGCCTGTAATTGTTGTATCGTCAATGTGCCAAGAATGATATTTTGTAATAGTGAAAAATGTAGAGTTTCCTAATTTGTCTTAGTAATCTGCTCTTCTACATTTTCCATCCTTCTATGGCATTATTTTAACTCCTCTTTCTCCATCTCTTCTTTCCGCATCCCATCTGCCTTTCTGCAAACGTAAGAGCCAAGATTTTCAGAGGTGGTACTGCCCCACTCAGGCATCAGGGCACAGGGATGGAGGTGACTTCCTGATACAAGGGATATAAAATATTCCTTTTTCTCTGACAGGCTTTGGTCCTCTGATTATAACACTACAAAGCTAATCACCAAGCATTTCCAGGTATCTGACATGGAAACGAGTAAATTACATATAAGGTCTCCTATAATTTGTCCCTACATGTGGGCTTTATTTGTACACATTGGTTCATTGCTTACATTGCTGCTGCCACAAAAATGATAAATGTCAGGACACCAACAAAAAGCATATCCTTGTGAATCCTAACTTTGATAGCCATTAGTCATTTGCTACTTAGAAGTAAGTAGTTCTCATTTGTTTTAAAATATAGAAATATGAGTTTAAAATAAAGTAAAAATGATTAAGGGGGAGAAAGCCTTTGGCAAAGGAAACTAAAACATCCCAAGGCATGAACTAGACTAACCTTGAATGAGCTGCATGAAGACGAATAACAACGTGAGGGAGGCACAGGTAAAGTGCTGCTCAACTCTGAGGCAGCCCAACCCCCACCCACACCCGCGCAGCTGCTGCGTAGCAGATCTCTGATAGGAAAATATTTCTTTTCCTTCTGGTTTAGGATTCCTTTCCCTGTAAACATTTTGTTGCTATTGCTGTTTGTTTGTTTTCTTCGTGATACATTTTTTCCCTCCACATTTAACTGATCATGGCTTTGAGGGGGAAACTCTTAGCAACTCGGGGACAAGGTACCTTCCACGACAGAAGCATAGAAGTTTAGAGTCAGGTGGCATTTGGAAATCATCTGCTTCAACTTCCTCATCTCACCTTCTAGGAACCTACAATCTACCAATGCAGAGCTAGAAATGACTGTGATGATAGAAATTTTCTACTGTATTTCTGTCCAATACGGTAGGCACTAGTCCCATATGGTTATTATACACTTGAAATGTGGCTGGGGTGACTAACCACTTTGCTACCATGTTGCTACTATATTAGAAAGTGTAGGTCTAATATAGAAACTCCAGAAAGTTCTTAAGTGAAAGAACTCACCTGGCTGCTCAGGACTTCTAATTCTGTTCATGGATCCCTACTGGTTTCTCAAATATTAGAGTAAATCAGCCAACTAAGCACAGAACACACAATTAAGGTTGCAGGAGATGAGTGTCAGCTGCTTGGCAACAGCAAAGGAAAATGGGTATACTCTAAACTAGTATTGGAAAACGAAGATTACCATCCCATAACATGGCTATTCCAGATGTAGTCCCCACTTACATGCAAAGAAAAAGAAGTATGGATATATATCATATAATTTTATACAGGCAGCTGAAATGAAAAGTAAAAATTATAGAATCATAAACATTGGGTGGGGGAGGAGAACAGGAAAAATAAGATTGAGTTGGTATAAGAATGAAAAATTTAACTTGAGAAAGAAGTTAATGGATAATGTACTACAATGGAAAAATTAAAAACAATGTAGCACAAATGATCACAGACTTATCTGTGAGTGGAAGAGAATGAAGCTGTTGTCTTTGTGGAGCCAGGCACTGAGCCAGGCAGTGAGCAAGGCAATGAGTAGGGAGAAATGAATAGACATACAGGAAGTTAATGCTTCCCTAGAGTTTATTCTTTTTGGCTATGTCTGTTCTTTTAATATTTTTAAATAAATAAAATCAATTTCTACAAGATTTGTGATGAAATTAGGGAAGAAAATAAATTTATCAGGAATAACTTTTAATAGCACTTAAGTCAATCATGACTCAAAGTCATCACAGCTTTTCTCATATATTCAGTCAGATATATTAAAATATTAACATTTACGTAGGCCTTTTGTTATCAGAACAAGGAGGCCTATTCATGGATCTGTAAACCTATGTTTCTCTTCCTCAATAAATTCTGTCTCAGTCTTAAAAAAAAAAAATTTACTCACACAATCATTTGTATTTGTTTAACATATGAAGCCAGTAATTTTATTTTCCAATCTCAGTCTCTTGTTGCATTAAGTTAGAAGAGCTTCTAAATAATTACGAAATGCAATCAAGGTAAGAAAAATGAGGGTGAATGTTGTCCAGATTGAAACACAATTGATAACACACTCTAGTTGAAGAACAAGAAATGTAACTGCAGACCTGGTGCAGCATATTGGAATACTCCAGGGCAGAGTGTTCATGTCCACTCTCCAGGCTTGTATCTGACACACACAATGAGAATGAATGGGCAGAACCAAGGGCAAGCTCATTTATCAGATTTAGGGGAAATAAGGGAGAGGTGGAATAGACCAACCAACTAAGGCAACTAAAGTCCATAGAGTATTGAAAATCATAGATATCAGACTATTAAGGGTTGAGGATTGAGGATGGGCAGTGGACCTGCTATAGAGCTGTTGTATAGATGCCAAAGGACCAGCCTCTGAGTGTGGTGAGTCTGTGAATCCTTCAACTGGTGAGTGTGAAGATAGAGCTCCCTAAGGGTTAAGTCCAGCCCTGCTCTTTACAGGCTCACACACTGAGTTTACATTTGAAAAGGGGTAGGTGGAGTATGAATGGAGTGTGCTGGACAGTAGCCACCTGACCTTCTGACCAAGGTCAGGTGGGACCCCAGCCATATGCTGAATTTCTTTTTATATGCTTCTTGTATTTATCTTTATGTAGCAGCAACTCTATTTTGAAACCTTATTACCTAAAATTTTATCCTAAGTTATTTCAGGTATTCAAATATAACTCAAACCTCCTGAAAAGTCATTGTAGCTTTGTGCTCTAAAAGGATTGAAGAGTTCTCTCCATCCAGGCCTTACCAGGGCAAAAGAAGCATGCCCCCTGCTCGAAATAAATTCTGGAGGCAGTCTAGTCATAATTCCTCTATGCTTGATAAGCCTAGAGATAAAAAATATCCCCCCTGGGCTTACACCCCTAAGTTGACCAGATTTACGGCCTGCACAAACCCATGTATAGCACTTTCACTCACTCGACGTCTTTCTGAATCTTCAACACCAGATTCTTTGCTAAAATATCTCAAGGAAGTTATAAACTAACCCTATATTTCTGATGGACAGCAGAGGATCCAGGCCTCTTTGCCTTCACTTCCTATAGATTCTTTATACAAAATGGGAATCTTTTCTCTAGAAATGCCCTTATTCTTATTCCAAGCCCATTGCTGTTGAGTGATTCCAGTAGTTAGTGCAGGTGTCCTGATTGCTTAAAATATGATAACACAATAAGTCAACTACTTTAGTTTGCTATGGTTGCCATGAAAAAGTCCAAAGTCAGGGTGGCTTAAACAACAGAAATTTATTTTCTCATGGATCTGGAGGCTAGAAAGTTGAAAGCCAGTCTTAGGTTTCTGATGAGAGCTCTTTTCCTGGCTTATTACGTGCACACCAAAGGAAAGAGAGGACCCCACTGTCATGTTCTAATCTAATCTAGATTACCTCCCAAAGTCCCCATTTGTAAACACTGTCACACTGGTGGTTAGTGCTTTAGTATAGGATTTTGAGGGGGACACAAACATTCATTTTATACTACCTACTTAGCATGAAATTGAGTATGTTTCTTGCTCACAAAACCTGGCTGCCTCAGTGTGAATCCAGAGCGTGTTCCCTTGATTTATTATTTAACCCTCTGATTAGGCTAATACATCCTTCTTAATTAGTTTTCCTCCAGTCTCTCTTAGGGTTAATGACCTTGGATCCTACCATCAGTGGAGATGTAACATTCATTGTACATACAACCGCATAATTTATGAATGTAATCACTCTTGTGTTTCTCTAGTAACTTCCACCTCAAAACCCAGCACATTTACGTTTTCTTTCGCTTCAATTACATCTGTCAATCAGGGTAAAGGTTTGCTTTGTTTGCTAAGAAATAGCACAGGAACAGAACTCTTGCATGCTTGATAAACCAGGGTGTTGCTGCTGACAATGCCCCTGACAATGGGGTGGGCATGGAGACAGCTTCAGATTGTGTATCCGCTCTCAACTTTATGTTTTGTATTAACTCTCTGTTTATTACAGTCTCTGGTGCTTTGTGTTGTTAACTGCTGGTATTCTGACTTTGGTGTCTGACTGTTTAGAGGATAGCTTGACCCAGAAACAAAGTGATCTGACGGTCTTATTTCTCTCATGCTACCTTATGTGTCTTCTTCCCTGAAGCTGGAGGAAATTAAAAACTGAAGTTTGTCTGTAATTGTTGTTATGTGTGAAGATGTAATGTAGATTTTTAAAATCAAGGGATAGAGGCTTCCAGCTGTCTAGGACTTCGATAGAAAAATTCAAAGTGTAAGTCCTGGACCCATGATATATCTCTCTGCTGGTATAAGGGAAATACCAGGGAAGAGAGTGGCTTCTTAACAATTTATATAGGAAGGGAACAGATGAGAGAAGAAGGGAGGAGGATGGGCATAGAAATAGAGAACGAATGTCTTTTATACATTAATATTTTTCTTATTTTAATAATATAAGAGATATGGAGAGTTTTGCTTTTATTGTGGAATTTTCCTCTAACATTAATCATGATTTAACATTAGTTATCACTTACCGATTATAGGCACTTCATTTTTGTCTTCAACACTAGCGAAGTTGTGTTCTGCTATGAACAGACTTGAAAGAGATATATAGTTCAGGTGGTTTTATGGAGAGGGTTTCAGACATGGGATATTTTGGAGTCAAGAAACCTTCATTCAATTCTAAACCCTTCACATAATGTATATCAATTATTTAATCTTTCAGGGCTTTAATATTTATATTTATAAATGAAGAGGTTTGACTAAATAACAACTAAAGACTTCTGGAAGTTCTTATAGAAATGTCCTCTCCTGTGGATTCTGGTTATTAGACCTTTGTCAGAAATATAACCTGCAAAAATCCTCTCTCATTCTGAGGGATATTTGCTTAACTTAGTTTGTTCTTGGCAGTGCAGAAGCTTTTTAATTTGGTCAGATCCCAGTAATGTATTTTTGATGTTGCTTCAATTGCCTGGGGTTTCTTCCTCATAAAGTATGTGTGATCCCATTTCATTATGGGCAAGAGACCTGAACAGAAGCTTCTCTGAAGAACACAGGTGCATGGTCTACAGACACATGAAAAATGCTCATCATCTTTAATCATCAGAGAAATGCAAACCAAAACCACTCTGAGATACCATCTAACTCCAGTAAGAGTATCCCACATCATAAAATCCCAAAACTATAGATGTTGGCATGGATGTGGAGAAAAGGGAACACTTCTGCACTGCTGGTGGGAATGCAAGTTAGTATGTTCCTTTTGGAAAGAAGTTTGAAAGAACACTCAGGGATCTAAATGTAGACCTACTGTTTGATCCTGCAATTCCTCTTCTAGGTGTATATCCCAAAGACTAAAAATCATTTGGCAACAAAGATATTTGCACCAGATTGTTCATTGAAGCTCAATTCATAATTGCCAAGTCATGGAAGAAGCCCATAGACCCATGAATGGATTAATAAATATGGTATAAGTATACCTTGGAATACTATGCAGCATTAAAAAATGGGGACTTTACCTCTTTTATGTTTACATGGATGGAGCTGGATTATTCTTAGTAAAGCACCTCAGGAATGGAAAAAAAAAATCCAGTGTACTCAGTACTACTGTGAAACCAATTCATAATCACTCATACTTTCATATGAAAGATGAATGACAGCTATAACCCAGGATGAAGGAGGGAAGAGGATAGGAGGGGAAGAGAGGAGGGTGGGTTGATAGAGGGAGGGTTAATAGTGGGACCACACCTATGGAATATATTGCAAGTACATGTTGATCTATCAGGTGTAGGACACGAATGTCTTAACACTGTAATTGGGTAAATGAGGTGAAGGCTATGTTAATTAGTAGGATGAAAGCACTCCAATTTGTACAAATAATCAATACATTGAATTCCACAATGGCATAAATGTATTCATGATCTATGTATAAAAAATTAAAAAAAAAAAGAAATATCCTCTCCTCTCCTCACCAGTTCTTTCAAGTTCTTAAAGTTGACCACAGATGAGAAAAATCATGTAATTTATCATCCAAACCAGGACATTTTTGGAATCTCCAAAATCAGAATGAGATATAGCCATGCTGAAGAATTGACCTTTTAAAAGACCATCAAGAGAGATGGAATGTAAATTCACTTAAACTTTATTGTGGATTTTGGGAATAAAGTTTCCACCGCTATTAGAGGGCACTATTTACATGTGTGTTACCATGACTTCACCTCTTGCCTCTATATTGTGCGGAACCACACCTATAGTTACCATTCAACAGGCTCCTTTGCTAAGGATCCACCTTAGTCCATTCCTTGCTTCCACACTCTCATGAGATCCAGAGTCTTTCCTTGCGATTCTCATGGCGCCAGTGCAGACCTTTATCATTGTAGTCAAGTGTATTGTTTTATAGTTGTAGGTTTCCTTGCCTCTCTCCTCCATTAGATTGAGAGAAGAATCTGGCTCTTTTACCTGTGTCCCCAGAACACAAGCATCAGGGTTGAGCCTTGAGGCAGACAAGTGAAGCACCTAGGTGAGTACAGGGTCAAGATTTGCACAAACCCTCGTTAAATGTTGTAACCTTGTTGCCTCACTTGCCCACCCTAGTCCATGAAATGATAAGCAGAGTGGTTGACACATAGTAGGCCTCTAGCCAGCTGGTGACATGAGGAAGTACTATACCTTAGTGTCAAGCTTTGTTTGAAAATATGGGATTTAACATTATTTAGGAATGGCACAGCCAACAGATCAACACATTGCTACTGAAAAGATACAGTTCCCAGGGGTGATGGTGGGGAAGCAGTGGAGTCAGGAGGCAGAGGGAGAGGAGGAAAAATATGGGCAAAAGGACTTATTGTGATTTCCACAGGAAAGAAGGGAGGGAGGGTACGCAAGTTGAGGATTAGCTAATAATTTCAGCAACCTTATGGATTAAAGGGCTATTTCTAACTAACTGGTACCTGGGCCTGAGATGACCAAAGCAGGTAGATGGTAGCACTGAAAGAACTTGATAAAGGTTGTGGTTGGAATACGGGCTGTGGGTTAATTGGTCAGGTGCAAATAATATGAAAGGTGCAATTGTAGGACTGCCCTTTGCTATCTCTAGGAATTGACCAGCCCTGGAAGGAAAGTCCCTCCAGGGTCAGCAAGGCCCCAAATTATCAAAATATAAGAATTAAAAGACATGCTTAATACAAGCTTTCCTGAGTTTGAATTTGTGCTGTGATAAGAAGCCTTGTGGCCTTAGGAAATCAAATTCTATAATGTAACAACCTTACTGGGTTGTGTGGATCAGAGCAAAGAGACCGTTTGGTAGTAGGTACTCAACAGATACTAGTCAATGATTGATATGTACACAGGAGAATGTCTACAATGTTAATTATTCATATTGCATATTTATGCATATATGACTAGAAAAATCTTGGGGAACAAATGCATCAATTTATGTGGAGGGATGGCTTCATTGCTGTTTTGAAAATGACTTCCACTTTTGGTTACTTCTTTGAATATTGTTCTGAATAATCCTGCAAAATAGAGCAGCTGCTTTTGGCAACTTAAATCTCTCTTGAGGCTCCTGAAACTTCTTGCTTTGAACAAAGCTAAAAATAACCCACATACCTTGCTTCCCTGCGGGATGAGTCCACAGAAGAAGTCAGGAAATCCAGGGGACTATGTATGTGTATTCCAAAAAAGTTCATGGAACTTTCCAAAGCTTCAAGAAAAAGTTAGTTCAGGCTGCCATGCAAGTTTTAGGAGAAGCTCTCTCTGGTCCAGTGAGAGCAGCAGCAGTAGGGATTTCTAGTAGCATTAGGACACATTAAAGAGAGGCCTTAAATATATGGCATAAAGAAGCAGTATCAGAAAAAGGATAAGTTTTACCATGGAGCATTAGCTTTCTCTTGCCCATGATTAGCAGGGACTGGAAGTGATATAGGGCTATTAACTTCAGACCTTTGTCTCCCATAGCAGGGAAAACATCAGAGGATTCAGAAAGAAGAGAATCACAAATGATGTGTTGTGTGAGCTGCGAAGAAGAGTTACTGTGTTTGCTGCAGAGACAAACATAGCAGCTTTCTCTAGGGACTTCCTGCTATTTTCATGCTGTCATTCAGGGTAAAATAGGATTCTGATCAGGCATTCTGTGACAGTGAGGAGCTTTCCCCTGGGCCTCCTTCAGGGTTTGGAGGGGGTCTTTGCCAGTGTTAGGAGGCTGACACTGCTTAAACTGAGCCTAAATGTGTAAGAGACTGGAGTGCAGGCAGCATAAACACACTTCTACCTTCTCTCATTATAACAATTGAAACATTTCTTTGGAATCTTCCATTTCCTTCCCTCCTGGACTAAAAAGCACCAATGTACTTTGGAACAATGATAATAAGGCCATACACCATGGCATTCCAGATATCCAAATGAGATGTTATTAAATGGCAACTGGTCCGTTTATTCTTTTCATTGTTTATGTGTATTTTTAAAAGAAACAACTAAGATAACATTTAATGTAACTTTTGCATGGAAGAACAGCATTGACCTTTGGAAAATTACTTTCCTTTATGAGACAATTTATATCACATAGGAAATATTAGGTATCCTAGTATTATTTTTTTTTTTTAGTTTCTTTGTCATTGTCAATGTTTCTTTTTATTGCATTAATAAGATCTAGTACATAGCTGAGCATCTAGGATAAAACAGCTATAGATTTTCCTATCAGCTTCTGTGGGGTTACTGAGGTAGGGTACTGAGTTGTGCCCACCGAGAGTCTAATCAGCCTTGTGTTGTTCAATGAAGGCTCTTGGTTGAGGTATGAAAGGAAGAGGAGGAGGGAGTAAAATGATGATAATATATTCTTGTTTGAGTATTTACAGAATACCAGGCATCTCCTTGTGCCCTGTACTATGCTTTTCACAGATAATCTTTACAACAGCTCAGTGGAGTAGCTGGTATAATAATCTTGATTTTTATAGATGAAGACACTGCAGCATGGAGTAGTTAAATCAGTTTTCCAAACCAAGAACCACTGAATCACCCAGGAATGGAAACCAAGTTTGATAACAAATACTCAGTTTTTTCTTTTAATTATACAAGTACTTATTAAAATTTCATCACACTAAAGTGCTAAAAGTGAAAACAAAGTTTCTCTATTTTTTTCAATCCTGTTTTAGTGAGAAATACACTCTTAACTGTTATTTATTTTTTCTTGATATATATCTTCATATTTCTAAAAATGTGATTGTATTTCTTAAAAATTTATCAAGTTTAGACCTTACAAAGTTCCTGTTATGGTACACACACACACACACACATATATTGTCTTTCCACATTCTCCTTTCAATTCTTTTCTCATTCTCCAAATTATAATTTTTACATCATTATTTCCATGTAAATGGTGTATTCTACCAGATTAAATTATTCCTTTTTCTTTGTTATATAATCTAAAACATTTAGACTTACTATTTGTTTAACTACTTCATTTTTTTTTCAGCTATGTACCTCTTACATGTTTCCTCCCAAACATTTTAATATATCTGTCAAAAATGGAAACTCTTCAAATGACCTATAAGTTACAAGACTCTCCCCCTAGGTCACTCTCTTTCTCTCTTTTCTTTTTTATTCCAGGAGAGACTGGTTTCCTTTAGGCCAGTCATATAACATTCATTGGAAGACTTTTCTTCAATCCTTGGTCGGGTACCATTCTTTCTGGAAATAGCTCTTTTTCTTTCTGCGCTTACTCACTCATTTTTTGATAGCTCATCTCTTTCAGTTATTTCTTCTAAAAAGGATATGAAAAGAAAAGATATTGAGTTAGAGATTAACTTATCAGATATATTGTTTGCAAATATTTTTCCCATTCTGTTTTTTTTTCCATTCTGTTAATGGTTTCCTTTGCTGTACAGAAGCTTTTTAGTTTGATGTACTTCCATTTATTTTTGTTTGTTTGTTTTGTTGACTGTCCTTCTGATGTCTCCATGGAAACAAGGTCTTCAATGTTCCTGCTATTAGAATTTTTACAGTTTTAGTTCCCATATTTAAAATTGTAATCTATTTTGTGTTGATATTTTGTGTATGGTATAATGTAAGGTACGCATTTTATTTTGTATTTGGACACTATGTTATCTGAGGACCATTTGAGTAAAAGCCTGTTCTTGGCACTTTTGTGGAAGATCAATTAACTGTATGAACATGAATTTATTTCTAAACTCTCTATTCTATTTTACTGGTATATCTGGTTGATTGTGTCAGTACCTTATTATTTGGTTTACTGTACCTTTGCAAGGTAATTTGAAATTAGGAAGCATGAGTCCTCCAGCTTTACTCTCCTTTCTCAAGATTGCTTTGGGTTTTGGAATCTTTTGTGGTTTCATATGAATTAGAGAATTGTTTTTTCTATTTCTATAAAAGGTGCATTGGGATTTCTACAGGGAATTCCTTGACTGTATTGATCATTTTGCTTAGTTTTTAACAATGCTGTGTCTTTCACTCTATGAAAATAAGATACTTTTCCATCTGTGTCTCCCTTAATTTTTTTCAAAAATGTTTTGCACTTTTCAATAAACACCTTTCACCTCCTTAGGGAATTATTCCTAGGGATTTTATGTATTTTTTTTGCTATTGTAGATGGATTGTCTTCTTCTTTTTTTTTTTTTAGTTTAGTTTTTTTTTAATTAATTGATAGCTGTATACATTAATGCAAATATGGGGTACATTGTACTGTTTGGGGAAGGGGAGGGGAGAAGGGTGGTTGGGTGGTGGGAGGGTGACTGGAAAGATCACCTATATATCTGTCTAACAAGGGTACAAGTGAAATTTTCTAGAACTAGAATATAAATGTCTTCTAAATTTAATTTGGGGTAGTTCATTGTTAGTGTATAAAAACTTCAGAAAAAGATTTGAATAGCACATTTTCAAAGAAGACATGCAAGTAGCCAACAGGTAAATGAAAAAATACTCAGTGTCAATAGTCATCAGGAAAATGAAAGTTAATATTAGAATGAGATATCAACTCACACTTGTCAGAATGCCTTTAACATTAAAAAAAAAAGTGACAATTATTGGCTAGAATGTCGAGAAATTAGAACTTTGTACATAATTGGTGTGAATGCAAAATGATGTGTTGGTTATGGAAAACAGTTTAGAGAGTCCTCAAAATAAATAAAAAATAGAGCTACTATATGATTCAGCAATTCCATATTTGGGTGTTTATCAAAAACTTGAAATCATGATTCCAAAGAATATCAGCACGCCCATGTTCATTGCAGCACTGTTCAGGATAGGAAAGATATAAAAATAACCAAAATACCCACAGAAAGATCAATGGATAAAGAAAAT
>CAUYQV010058442.1:0-10632 GCA_963574575.1 Galagoides demidoff
TGTGGTCCCAGCTACTTGGGAGGCGGAGGCAGGAGACTCGCTTGAGCCCAGGAGTTGGAGGTTGCTATGAGCTGTGATGCCATGGCACTCTACCCAGGGGGATAGCTTGAGGCTCCGTCTCAAAAAAAAAAAAAAAGAAATTGTGTCATTCCAGAGGACACAAGGGTGAGTGGCAGAGGCGGTCTCCAATCTCAGGCTATCTGTAATCAGCCTTATCTGCCTATGCACCTCATTTCCTCTAACAGCTAGTCCTGCACCTCAAGAAATGGACTAGGACCTGCAGCCCCAGTACTAGAGTCGAAGATCCAAATTCATGGTTTATATCAGGGGGATCTCGGTTAAAGGACTTTCCTTCTGTGAAAATAGTATTCAAGGAGTTTTTGTCAGCATCCAATGAGACAATGCATGTAAACACACTTCAGAAGACACAAAATGCTTTTCAAAAGCTGACTGATATTTTCCAAAAGTATGTTGGTAGGTTGCTTTTCCTATCTCAAAATGACTATTGGATTTATTTATCTGAACAAGAGAAACACCTTCCTGGTTGGGGGAGGGCAAAAATGATTTAAAAAAATCACGAAGCACTCAAACAGCTCTGGTTAATTGGGAGAGAAACACACAGCTCACTGGCTCACAAAGCAGTGATCTGCTCTGGCAAGTGGCTTGAAAACTGTTCTGCAGAGCCTTACAAGGGTCCATTGAAGCAATAGATTCTGCAGCTAAAATATACACTATAATTTACATAATATGTAATATATAAATATACTATATTATTTATAAATGTGTTATTTAAAAATATGTAACATGTATTTATATTTAAATACACATTATATATGAATATAATATTATATTATATATAAAATGTGTATTATATAAAATATAATTAATGCACATTATATATATGTAAAGTTCATTCTGTTATCCCATTATCTTGTGAGAACATAGAAGAAAGAACATTTACTCTGCCTGGGAGGAGCAGGGAATGCTTTTAAGAGGAGATAGCACTTGAGTGGTCCTTCTAGGATATGTGGGGAGAAAATGAGGAGAGGGTCTGCCAAACAGGCGGAACACCATGAGCAAGGGCCCGACATCTGGCTGGGCTTGCCCCGGCTGATAGTCCATAAAGGATCGGCTATTAGGGAGCAGAGCATGCCTTAGGCGGGATAGCGGTAGACAGGCCAGCAGGGTAATAGGTTCAGTGGTTCTCAACCTTCCTAATATCGCTTGTATTTTCATTGTTACAAAGGGGTTGCAACCCACAGGTTGAGAACCGCTGGTTAGATGAAAAGCAGACTGAGGGTCCTGAGTGCCGAGACTCGAATGGTGGGTCAGCAGCTCCCACCCTCCTAACTTGGGCAAGGAAGCTGGTTCCTGCCACCTGGCAGCTTGCTTGGGGTTAAAGAGGGGAGGACCAACAAAGGAGGGGCCAACTGGGAACTAGTTCCTAATTCAGGAACCAGGTTTTCAATTTAGTTTTTGCAGCATCTCCTGGTGTCCCCAGGCCGTCTGTAAAATCATATTCAAAGTGACTGCTTGGTCTTAGCCAGTTCTTATGGCATTAAAGGAAGGACCCAGTCCCAGGCTTGTACTGAACGGGGCCAGGGTGTGGAGAGCTGCTACAGCCTGGAGAAGCCGGTCAGGACTGATGGGAAACTGACTCTGGAGGTAGTTTGGGACAAATGGGGTGGCAAAAGAATAGAAGGGCAGACTTCTAGAACATGGAGGAGGGCTTCATTGTTTTCCAGAAATATTCAGGGAGGGAAATAGAGTAAAAGAAGAGCGTTCCTGTAGGTAAACAGCAGGGAGGCTTGGAGATGTGCCATTTCATTTAGATCGTAAAGAACACTGTGAACATAAGAGGATGGGGAGCCTGCTGACTCTAATTCTTTTTAACAAGCTCTCAGAAGGATGATACGTGTAGATATACAGGTACTTATATCACCATATATGATACATAATGCTAAGCTGAGCCTCTGCCCAAGGTCCACGTCCAGGAAACCCACACTCACCAGCCAAAGGCTCTTTGCTGGTACTGCTTCCACCCCAGGGCCATGCAGTCCAGCTGAAGGTTCCCATCCAGACTCAGGGTCCATTTGGCCCAGGGTTTTACCTCCTGGATCAGATTTTGAAATGTCTGCTCCCATGTCCTGATATCCAAAACCATTCTCTTCCTCTGAGGCTGAGTCAGTGTTCCTCCTATCGGATGCCCAGCAAGATACAAACAGTTTCAGTTTCAGTTTTCTCTGTTCAGTTCAGTTTCAGTGTTTGGACAGGAGCTGTTTTTCAGCCTTCCTGTTAGACTGTTGGGGCGCACAGAACAAGTCTTTGTTCTGAACACCGAAAGCAGCAAAATTTAGTTAGTTAATGGGCCTTGGTAAGAGAAATGTCTGAATACAGAGCTCTGGTCTAGGTTCTAGGGTGACATATAAATTAGCTTTTATATTCTTTTCCTCTCTTTCTTTTTTTTTTTTTTTTGCAGTTTTGTCCGGGGCCTGGCTTGAACTCGCCACCCCCAGTATATAGGGCTGGCACCCTACTCCTTGAGCCACAGGTGCTGCCCCTTTTCCTCTCATTTTTATAATAGGCAAAGCACTAACTATATTTAGCATGGGGATAAAAGAGTATCCTGTGTCTAGGAAGCAGTTCCTACCCCTACAGTTACGCAAACCGTGATGGTGGGGGGAGGTGTTCAACGCACATTTCATGCACCCGCCGGTCCTCGCTGCAGTTCCCTAAGGAGGATTGTTCCTGGTATTTTGCAGGGAACTGCACAGAGATGAGGTGACTTGCCCAAAACCACCCAGCTGAGCCTCATGAATTTGGGTCTGTGTGGATTCAAAACCTGCAACGTCTACTCCCCTGAATACTTGAGAAGGAGTTGAGAATGGTATTTCTGGGTCCAGGCTAGCATACTAGAGCCATCTTATAATAATGAACTAGTGGTTTCATCTAGCAAGATTTTCTGGGTCCTGGGGCAGGAGACCAGCTTCAGGAGGAGATTATTTAACTCTGCCATTCCCTGTGAAACTCATCTGGAAGGTCAGTATACACTCAGGTGTGGGAGCTGCCTTTCAGTGGTAGGACAGAGAGATTTCTGTCTTGGGATGAAGGATTGGGACTCCATGACCTTTAAAGACACTTCTAAGTCAGAGAATCTGGGATTCTAGAAAGTAAGCTTAGTCTCCCTGGGATTTAAATTCACATAGGGGAGATAGGGCAAGCAGAACACTCAAGTCTTTGGAAGCCCCACAAAAACTTCTGTGTCTACAGCATGACTAGTTAAATCTTTTTGGGCCTAAAGAGGGCACCTGAGACACTCTGCCTCTTTTCACCCTTTCCAGGATATTCTGTTCCATATAAACTCTCCCTGCTCTCATAGCCTCAAAAAATTTAGGGCCCCTATGTCTATAGGTGGGAAAAATTTAGGGCACCTATGTCTATAGGTGGGACATTCTGGGAACTTGGAATTGGACCCATAGGATATTAGAGCTGGAAAGCACTTGGGAATCAACATTCTCTCCTTTCTTTCCAATTTTCATGCATAAGAAAACTAAGACTCAGAGGAATGAGGTCTCCTGGCCAAGGTCACACAGCAAATTAGTGGGCCCAGCTCTGAGTGCTGCTCACCCGTGTGTAGACCCTTTCTCTCCTACTTCCTGCTGCATTTAGGATTCCAGGTCAGCTCTTTTTAATTCTATATCTTCAGAATAAGCCTTCAGAGAGTCCCCTGACCCTTGACTGCGCAAATGCTCCATTTTTTCCAAAAATGTAGCCTTGATGGGTCCATTGTATCCCACGCTTCTCTTTGCCTCTCTTTCGTGTGCTGTCTTTGACATACACGACTGCTCCATGTCAGCCTGTCCATGGCAAGAGGGATCAAGGGAGGGAGATGGTACTGTGAGTTGAAAAAGCAAACTCAATGTGTTTTCTCTATTCTCTCATGCAACAATAATAAACACAGATAGCTTCTGTAACCAAATGGGCAAAGTTTTTTCTAATCAACATGTAAGCAATCAATACTATGTAGACACCAGTTGAGTATCCTCTCAGTCAATTCAGTTCTGACACCATCTACCTCAAAATGGCATCAGTTGCCAAGGGCTGAAGCCTTGGTCCCCCAAACTGTCCATCCCCCGACTAATATCAGCCCTAGCTTGTTTTACCTATGCTTCTAACTATCAAGAATTAAACACCATACTTACTACAACAGCCACCAATATCATAACTCATCTGAGGAATTACTGAGAACAAAACATTCTCCTCACCTCTTGCAGCAAAGTACTGGCAATCCCTGTCGCATGTGATCGTTTATGCGGTCACGACATCTAACCAACTGGCTATAAATTGGACTTTCCATGGACCCTTCCTTGGGTTTAATTTATTGGCTAGCCCAGCTTGCAAAACTCAGAGAAACAATCCTTACTGAAAGGAGTGGCTTTGCAATAATTACAAACATAACAAGAAAATACCTAATCCTAAAATTTCCTAGTAACAGTTAGAGTCCTTACCCTGCAGGAGTTCTGTCTTGCACAACTTCTAAAAAGGGCTGAACAGACAAGAAAGAGATGTAAATATTTCTCATTTTTTTAAATTAAATGATAGCTGTGTACATTAATGCAATCATGGGGTACAGTGTGGTGTTTTCATATACAATTTGAAATATTTTCATCAAACCGATTAACATAGCCTTCATGTCATTTTTTTAGTTACTGTGTTAAGACGTTTATATTCTACTTTTTGAAAGATCCACTTGTACCCTTGTAAGATAAACCACAGAGGTATTTCTCATTTGAAAGTATTGTTGAAAATCTGCTTTTATAGAGAGCCTGGGGAGGAGCTTCAGAGTCCAGCCATATCTCAAGGACAGTTGTTACGTCTCCTACATTAATTCCATCTCCAGAGAAGGGCAGAGGAGCCAGCTCTTGGACTTTGACACAGGCCCAGCTGGTTGTCTACCTGCTGCTAAGAAGAAAGAAAGGTGCCTATCAGCAGTTCCTCAGCTTGTGCTTGGCCGGTTTACAGCCCCTTTTAAAGCCACCTGGCCACTTGGTCTCTGATGCTGGCTTTTCCCTTCTCTTTCCTTGGGCTGCCATACCATCGTCCACCTGCTTTCTTTTCTCCCTCTCTTTCCCTCTTTCACTCTCTCACTCCCTCTCTCTTTCTAAGAAGATATATTTTATACTTTTATATATCTAGTCTTTCTCTCAAACCTGCATGCACTAGCTCTGCACTCCTCATACCCTAACACTTACGTTTACCTCTTTGCGATGAAGGTTATTACAAAAGACGGAGATGAAGAGGTGCATAGAGCAAGGCATGGCAGAGGTGCGTGGAGCTCCTAATGCTCTCCCTGGTGTACCATCTTCCAGAAACTTCCACAGCTCTTGAAACCCTGTCTTTTTGGATTTTTATGGAGGTTTCATTATGTTGGCATGATTGATGAAACCACTTCCTATCAGCGATCAACTTAACCTTCGATCTCTCTCCCTTGCCTGACATTATGGGGTGAGGCTGGAGGTCCCAACCCTGTAATCATGGCTTGATCTTCCCAGTGATCCTCCCATCCTGAAGCTACCCAGGGCTGCCAGCCTTCAATCAGCCACTCATTGATAAAAAGATCACTGCAGAGAGTCTAAGGATTTTGAAGTTATAATCCAGGGAACAGGGTCAAAGACCAAATATGTGTTTTACAGTATCCCAGGTATGCTTTGAGATTTGCAGTTCTGGAGGAAGTACATTACCTTCCCGACCACTAAGAAGGAACAGAAAAAGAAAGGTGAGGAAAGGACATCTTGGCCCCTTTAGCAATTCCATAAGACATTTAAACTATTCTCGTTCTTTGCACAGAGGCATTGTAACTTCCTGATAATGGAATTGCAGAACTTGGTTTGGAGGAGACCTAGACATTGTGAGATCCTCATACTATGTCCCTGAGACCCAGTGAGAGAAAATGATTTATCCAAGTTATGTACTGTGATAATATTGACCTTCTGGCTTTCATCAACTGTTGGGGCCTCATTATACATTGGTTAAAAAATCTCTGAGACACAGCTGGAAAATAAAAAGAATCTCCAAAGGGAAAAAAAGCATGGATCAATTCTGAAAAAGAAGGACAAAGAAAAATGTGGATTCTGACAGTTCAGAGTTGGAATAAATGTATCATCTAATCCTGGAATCACAAGTAACATCATTCCCTGCTCTTGCCCAAGACAGACATTGCCAAAGACCCTTACAGCTCTCTCTTGGGTTTGGGTGTACCTTCAGAATCCCTTTCATCACAGTGTTCCAGGCAGACACTACCAACTGATTGGTAGAGGAAATAATATTTCTGCCAATCCTAAAACAGCCCCATCCCTTTATTTTACAGGTTGCAGAAAGTGAAGCCAAGACATATTGGTTTAACCAAGGCTTAGGTTCACTTTTTGTAATCTTAGGTATGCACGTATTTTTGGAATGTCACATGACCCATCACAAACAAGGCTAAACTTAACACAAATAACACATGTGCTCTTCTTGAGAACATTTCGGGCTTGGGAAGAATGGAGGCTCAATATGAGTGATAAGGATTTCAGGACACGATACTGAAATGGAGATGGAAGGGCTGCCCATGTAGTGGCCTGGCGAGGTCAGCTCTTCCCCAGGCACGCATTTGCAACCCCTGATTTCATGGCCACCTTCCCTGTAAAACGTGTAACAAGAAGTAAAATGAAGTATTGTAAGAGTGAAAGGGAAGCTTAACATAACTAGCTCCCTTTTGCTTTTGACCCACTGAGATAATATTCTTTAGGTTAAAAGCTTCTGATGAGCTTTTGCACATAGGCTAGAAGCAAGGTGATAACCATCCCTTTTCCAAAATTAATTCCCAGGGAGGTAAGAAAACTATACACATGATAACAATGTCATGTGAAGGACTATTTAGGAACATCCTGACCTATATCCTCTAACATTAACTGACCCACAACAAAGAAGTTTTACAGCCTCCTCAGACCCCCACTGATGTCCTGATGTCTATGGTCCTCAGTTACCTCATGCAACCTAACTCCCTTGCCCTTTCCCTTAAGACAAAAAGCAGCCTAAAGTTCATACTAACTTCAGATGGTTCTGTGGGATATTAGTATAACATCTTCTCAGTGTGCTGGCTTTCCAAATAGAAGTCTCTTTCCTTGCCCCAACATCTTGTCTCTTGGCTTACTGTCTGTCCTGCAGTGAGTGGCATGAGCTTGACCTCAGTTACAGTATGATATCCAGAGCCACCTGCTGCTCTGGCCCAGGGGCTAACCCTGCTAAGAAAACTGATAGCAACCAGGAGTATGCTTCCCACATGCAGTAGGCTAATAACTGTGGTGATGGGTTCTGCAAATGAAAATAAAAGTTATTCACAAGGTTGCTGTATGAAGAATATATTTCAAATTCACCTCTCCAAAAATAGGGGCTGGGGTACTTATGGGATAGAAAGTGAGCTGGTCCAAAGTCTGGAGAAAGGTGATTGCGAGGCAGGAAAATGAAGCAATCAGGGTTTCCTGTGCAGGTATAACTGAGCCACATTGCTCCTCAGAGGGCCATTGCGGAGGAAAGGGGGGCACTGGCATGATCCAAGGGTGGAACTTCTGCTTCTCTGACATCAAAAGGTCACTTTTTAGGCTCTTTTGAAGGGTCAGTGGTCTAAACTGGCCTGAACTGGACCACCGCTACACCCTAGATAACTTTAAGCATCCCTTACTATAGTGACACACAGCGGGGGTATCAGGAAGCCGGTGGGGGTTCAGTTCTGTATGGTTTGGTGAGTGACTTGCTCCTGAGATGTGAAGATCAACCATAAGAGATTAAAAGCAAGCAGGGCAGGTCAAGGCAGTTAACAGTTGATAAGCTTAATCAGATTAGCCCTTGTTTTCAAAGCCATTCAAGAGAGCAAAGATCACACTACAAGAAACCTCTGAGAAAGAACCAGAAGAAATGCGTGAAATAAAAAGAACTGAAGCCAGAATTTATATGTTTTCAAGGGGGGTAGTTTTTTTCCCATTTTTTATGAAAACTTGCTTGGCCTCAGGCCCCTTGAGGCCTCTTGAGGATGTTGGGGTTTGCCTTGATAGACAACCATTTGGATATTTTTGGTAGAAAAATTTCCATGAACTTAAAGAAAGATGAATCCCAGACCTAGAGATGAGGGCTGACCAGCACAGGGCTGCTCAGCTGGTTGAGGCCACAGATGCCCATTTTTTTTTTTTTTTTGAGACAGAGCCTCAAGCTGTCGCCCTGGGCAGAGTCCCGTGGCATCACAGCTCACAGCAACCTCCAACTCCTGGGCTCAGAGAGCGATTCTCCTCCTTCTGTCTCCCAAGTAACTGGGACTACAGGTGCCCGCCACAACGCCTGGCTATTTTTTGGTTGCAGCTGTCATTGTTTGGCGGGCCCAGGCTGGATTTGAACCCACCAGCTAAGGTGTATGTGGCTGGCGCTTTAGCTGCTTGAGCCACAGGCGCTGAGCCCAGATGCCCATTTTTGACAGCAGATCCTCTTGACAGCACAGATAACCTTAAAGGGGGAGAACTATGTGTGTTCTGTTGCAAAGCTGTGGTGAACACATGTCCTATACATGCAGATTCTTTAACCAATGCCATTTTAAGTCCATGTCAGGAGATAAGTAGCTCAAAATTGTGCTTCCACACTGCTGGTAGGACTGCAAAGAAGTATGGAGGATTCTCAAGGAACTAAAGTTGACCTACCATTTGATCCCATAATATCATTACTAGGTATCTACCCAAATGAACAAAAATCATTTTACAACAAAGACATTTGCACCAAAATATTTATTACAGTCCAATTCATAAAGCCAAGTCATGGAAACAGCCTAAATGCCCATCTACCCATAAATGGACTAACAAATTGTGGTATATGTATACCATGGAATACCATGCAGCTGTAAAAATAGGGATACTTTATATCTTTTATGTTTACCTGGATGGAGCTAGAATGTATTCTTCTTAGTAAAGTATCTCAAGAATAGAATAAAAGTATCCAATGTACTCCATACCATTAAGGAACCAATATAGATTTCATATGAATGATAAAACACAAAGATAGTCCAGAAAGAAAGAGGGGAGAGGAAAGAGAGGGGAGAGGAGTGGAGGGTGAGTGGAGGGAGGGTATTTGGCGGATCTTACCTAATGTATACAATACAAGGGTACATTTCAAAACACCTAAGAGTATATTATAAATGACTTAGCACAAAAATAAATCAGTGAGGTGATTAGTTTGATTTAAACATTCCACCTCATATATTAAATCATCAAATTGTAGCCCATAAATGTACACAGTTATGATTTAATAAAAATTTAAGTTTTTTTTAAAAATTGTGCTCTTTAGTGACATTTCCTCCTGACTCATTTTACCAAACCCTCACTCCTGTCACCAAGGATCACTTTTCAAACTAACTACTGGCTCCAAGATATTGTCTCAGGTTCCGCTTTTAAAAGATCTTTAACCAGGACAGAGAACAATTCATCTTATTTTCTTTCGTTTTCTTCCCATGTATAAAATAGTCTCCAGTACTATGCTCAGACAATTGGAAGTCATCACTCCCACCCTCATAACAAATGAAAAAACCAAAAATCAAATCTTTTCTTAAATCCATCAGAGAATTGAGGTCACAGAGAAAACTGCTGCCCTGAAAACAGGGGAAACAGATGGGCGGATACAGAGAACTGTGGCTCATTAAAGCCAGAGCCAGGAACACGAGCTCAAAGCTAGAGCTAGTTACTCGTACGTAGGGTGGGAAACACTTTCAGCTGTGATCAGTGATTGCTGGAAGCTCAGTGACAACAAACATGAGAATTAAAAACTGCAGGGGGCTCGTGCTATGGAGGGCTACCTTTCCTGAGTTTTATCTTCAGACACCCCCACCATGTTGTTGCTGAGAAGATAAAGAAAAATCTCTTATGCTTTCGACAGTAAAGGAAAAAAATAACCATTTTTTAAAATACCAGAACTCTGTGTTTTTCCTTAATACTGTCTTTCTTGAGGGAAATAACAGACTTGAGTCCACCACGGTCTGACCAACCTGAGACAAGGAAATACCCAATGCCAGCCCTCTCTAGCTTCAACCTTGGGGTGGGAACCAGCCACTTGTTTTCCCACATGTGACTTCCTTTCTGCATGCTAATGAGGACAAGGCCCAGCACACCTGCAGTGACAGGGGAAGAGAGCCAGGTAGAAGCTCAGGGAGGCAGGGCCACATGTGTGCTGTGCTCTGGGAGAGGGGACAGGGCCTGCACCATTCAAACGAATTCTCTACTCAGCTCATATTATCTGTGGGGAAATAAAAAATGTCATCAGCTGTCGGGGGCCAAAAAGCGTGAAGACCCTTGATTTTAGCCAAGGCAGTGTGTGCTCCCCAGTCTTCCCCTCCCCCGAAACACACTTGCGAGATTTTCAAAAAAATACGTATCCCACCCTGTTTGCCCGCATCCTGTTACAGAAAGAACCCCCCAAAGCAATCACAGCCAATTTCCTGCTTAATTATTTTCCTTGCAGTTATCAGTTCTTTGTTTAAGACTCAAAATAGCACCCATTCCCGCGCCCGCGCAACCAGCTAATGGCCTGAACCTCAAATCTGCCAATCAACGAAGGACATAT
>CAUYQV010058446.1:0-25473 GCA_963574575.1 Galagoides demidoff
CTATGTACATTAATACACTTCTGGGGTACAGTGTGGGGTTTTCACATGCAATCCGAAATACTTCCATCAAACTGATCAACACAGCCTTCATGTCATTTTCTCAGTTATAGTTTTAAAACATTCTGATTCTACTCTTAGAGAAAGGCATTCAGTTTTAAGGGCCATCTAAGAATTAAAGCAATAATTTTGCAAAAATGGAATAGGGTTCTTCCAAAATAGCCCAGGAAATTATCTCTGTGGTGTATTCAATCAAAATGTCTGCCATAAATTTTCAAGCTAGTTCATGATGGTAATCACTGGGGTCTTTAAAGGAAAGAAGGGTCCATGTCAGCAGTGGAGTTAACCCTGTGTGAGCAGGTGACAGTACAAGCTCTTTCTCGGCAGGTGTGGTGGCTCACACCTATAATCCTAGCACTCTGGGAGGCTGAGACGTGAGCATCGCTTGAGCTCAGGAGTTGGAGACCAGCCTGAGCAAGAGGAAAACCCCATCTATACTAAAAATCGAAAAACTAGCTGGGCAGTGTGGTGAGCACCTGTAGATCCAGATACAAGGGAGGCTGAGGTAGGAGTTCCAGGTTGCTGTGAGCTAGGCTGATCCATGACATTTTACCCAGGGTGACAGAGTAAGATAAGACTCTGTCTCAAAAAATAAAAGTTGTTTCTCAAATGTGTATTAATAGTATGTTCTAAGTACAAGCTACATAGACACATAGGGGAATAACATGGCGTAAGAGATAGCCGGTGTCCCAAAGGATCTTAGACACACAGCTATTTGGGTTACAGGGTATTGATAAAACCCATTCTTCTTGTTTCTAATAGGTGATACCAAGTGAGCACTTGCCTAAGTGGCAGAGAGGGAGAATTCTCATGCTGGGAAGAGAATCTGGAATTGGACATGAAGAGGTAGGAAATGGAGGGTCCCAGGGAACAAGGGGGTCGGCAGGACGAGGGCGGATGCTGTTAGGTTCACAGAAATGAATGCCCTCTACTTCCCCACGGTGCCTGGGTCCAGCAGTGGGAGAAAACCCAGCTGATGGCCGTCCTCGCTCCTGTAGGACCTTGGTCCTTTGTGGCAGTGGCTGACACGGATGGCATTTTCAGCTCTCCCCATACTCCCACTCTCCCTTGGAGAAAGCTGAGGCCCCGGGTAGGCTGCACCTCCATCTGCAGCGCTGCTGGCCCCAGAGCCATTTGCCTTTTCTGTGCTCTGGCTGCATCAGGCCGTGTCGTGTCCTATTTAGCAAGTCTGGAGAGAACGCTTTGATTTGGTAGATGATGGCTCGAGTCATCCGGCCTGCGATGGTGGGTGAAACACCGTCTGATTCAGAGCTGCTTTCGTGACTTCCTCCAGAGCTGACTGTCTCATTCGTGTCTCCAAAAATAAAAATAGCAAAGGGTTAGATCCCTCTGCCTCTCCTAGAGATGCTGTGATTGAGTGATGATCTTACCAGCAAAATATCGAGGCAGTCGGCCTCTTCTGTTTTAATAAGAATCTAGAGAAGGCAACCCCTCATTGCGGAGAGAGTGATGTTTCTCTTTGAACTCTGCTGTGTTCCTCCCAGGGACTTACAGGCTCAGGAGACACTGGTCCAACATTGCCAGCTGGTTCATTTCACGTAGAGCTTTGCTTTCTCTGGCTTGGGCCTTCTCTACACATCAGTCTGAGAATAAGGCCCATCTTTCACAGAAGGATGGTTAAGGCAGGACTATGGGTGAAGGTTTGGGTAGGACAACAGTGCCTGGATGTCACTATGAAAGATCCCTCCCATGGGTTACCTCCCACTGAGATCTTTTCAAAAGTTTCTTTTAAAAGAATATAAACCTTCAGAAAAGGCCACACTAATTTAAATGAAGGCATGGTGAGGTTGGATTATTCCAGGTCAGAGGTATGGGTGTTTAGAAGCTCAGGAGGGCACAAGGTCCCAGAGACAAGATCTGAGATGAGAAGGGGCAAGTATCCAGGGAATCAGCAAGGGGCCAGCAGCGACGCCCAGCCTTGTATGCAGGAGTGCCTGAAGCCTTCTCATACTGTTCCTTTGTCCCCGGGCTTCATCCTCCCTCACAGAGGATTAACATTTGGGATTAGAATGGGTTTATGACAGTTTGCGTTAAAAATCAGTTCCCTTCTCTTCCATTGAAAAGATTCATCTCATTGATGTGGTTAATGAAAGGCTCCACATTTGAGCACAAAATCCCGGGGACAATCCCACATTGGTAGTGTGGGACTTAACCAGATTATATGTAGGGAGAGTGTGCATCCCCTTCTGAAGGCCCCCTGGAGCAGCAGCCCTAGTCTTTGAAGGACGTGGATCATGGCTGGAATACTCTTAAAATACAGCTTGCCTTCCGTCATTTGGTGACCCCTTTTAATCACAAACAGCAGCCTTCCACTCCCTCTGCAATCAGCCCAGCAATCCCATTGTCCACAGGCCCACAGACTCAGGCACGGACAGTCCCCAGGAACAAAAGGGCCGTTTTTCACAGCAGCCTTGAGATGGCGCTCACTTAGCGGTGAATCCACAGATAGGGCCAGCTTCAGGCATACACAGCAATTAAGCTTCTCTATGGCACCCTCCATACGAGATGCACCATTATTTCTTTTATATTAATATCTTTTCTGTCTTTTCTCTCCTGCATTTACTGTTTTTATATTAGTAGGCCAGGAATGGCGAATACATTCCATTTTGAGTGCCAGCTATGATTAACTACTAGGGACTTCCTGGACCACTGGTTTGAAAAAGATCAAAAAGCTGCATGTAAACTCTGCAATCGGTTGCTAATGTCTGCCGTGGAAGCATTGGGGGGCATCTTCTTATTCCTCCCAGAGCTCTTAGCAGGCAGAGACTATGTCTAACACAGCTTCGGGTCTCTACTTACTACATATTAGCCCTCACTTACTTTTGATAGTTGAACTGTATTTGTGGCTACTATGAAATCTTTCACCCCTACATGCTCATTGATAGCTGTGCCCTAATTTCAGAGCGAGTGGCATAGTGTAATGGAAATGTACCATTGCAGTTCCCCTGTGGTCTGAGCACATGTATCAGATGATAACCACTAGGAGAGGAAGAGACAATGAGAGGAGTTTTTAAAATTGAGAACATGGGGAAGGAAAAGGAAGGCTGCAGGTAAAGATGAGGGACTGTGGCACCAGCCGAAGCACAGGCATTCCCACACTGGCAGTGCCACGTGCAGTCCAAGGGCTCTGTAGAACATGCATGTGGGTGGTGTATGTAGGGGTGGGCTGCAGCGGGCTTGAGCACACTTGCAAGAGCAGACTGCTAATGTTTTTTTTGGAATTTGCCAAGTCAGTTGACATTATGTTGATAGCTTGAAATTAGCTACAATAATGGTATTTACACCACAGAAATTGGCAAAGGCTAAAAAGAAAAGCTCTCCCCTCTCAGAGCTGATTGTTAAACATTTACCAGCACATCACGGAATCTATGCCCCCCGAGCTCTGGATGCAAAGCGGAGTGGAAGCTTTAATGCCGTCTAACTAGGCTGATCTGTCCTCAGTTTTGAGTCTTGATAGGGACTCTGTACACGGGCAGGGTGTCGTTGGGGAAACTCACCAAGGTGGCTGGGAAGAAAGGACTCTCTCCGTGTAACTCTTTTCATTCCCGCCTAATAATAGTCTAGAGTCTAGACACTTTAGATGAAAGAGTCTTCTCGAGGATTCCACCCAAGAAAAAGAGGCTTCATGGTGGCAAGATTGCCCACTCTGTCCTTTTGCCATTTATATGGTAGGGCACATCTTTCCCACTGCCAGGGGCCTGGGCCACATCACTGGGCGCTGCTCTTCTAGACTGATTGAAGAGGGGGACTGGGTGGGAAAGTCCTGGGAGAATGCCTGACCTGGAGACCATTCCTTCCTTATACAACCCCCAGGGACAATCTGGATACTCCTCTTTAGGAGTTTTTGGAACAACAGCTGAATGGGACCAAAGAAAGAGGACTCTCCTATACATTGGCATAGTCAGTGACCCCGAGTGGCAGGAATGTGTCAGGTGAAGACCAGCAGGGCAGAGGAAAGAAGCAAGCAGACACAGTGAATGCAGGAGTGGATGAGTGTGCTGTCTCTAGACAGGGGCGGCCAAGGGCACTTGCTCGGCATCTGCTCAGTTACACAAGTGTTTCCTGTGCTTGGGAGCTGGTGTGAGCTCTCTCACAATTTATGCCACTTCTCTTCCATCTATTTTATTATTCATTTGATATTTTTCTTTAAAATAATACACCTTTAAAAAACCCAACTCAGCCTCGTGTTAAAAATAGCATCTTTAAAATGATGGGTTTGATAGGAGGCTTTTAGTTTTTCTAACATGGTACTATAAATACATGACCATGAAAATGGAAAACTCTTTATGCGTCTACCTGAAGTCGTCACACTGCACCTGGGTGCAAATAATGGTCTCTGTGGACATAGACAGTCGTCACCTACATTGACGCTGCAGAAGGCACGTGACTTTGTGTTTCTGTAACTCATAAATGCCTCCCCCCTTCTACCCAATTTGCACAGGGGTCAAAGCTTGAATTTGTCAAAGCTTGACATTTTCAACCCCCCCCCCCCCCATAGGCCTTGAGCACAATGAGAACGAGTGTCAGAACCATCTACTCTGTGCGATCAGGTGCTGGTCGAAGTGATTTGATTTATTAAGAATGGAATTGTCACCTGTCTAATGTAGTATAAGGTACTCCACTCAAAACAGGGTTTCTGGCAGAAATTAATCTAGAAAGCATTTTGCTCCATGTAAGGCATTTTGTTTCAAGAATTAAGTGAAATAAAATGGAGGAAAAATACCAAGAGGAAACCGTATTTTCAGACTATCCTTTCCCCATGTCTATGCTTTCTTTTGTATGCTGGGTCTGTTTTCTTATGCCTTTTCTCATGTCTGTCTTCCCTTCATTCTAACCCCAGAAGACAAGTCTAGTTGCCATCTTTTTGTCATTCTTAGTAGGGCACATTTTTTTTTTTTTAGACTCTTAAGCCTGGTGTGCGATTTTTTAATAGTGGCGTAAATGACTTCTGGAAAGGAACATAGGGTGGGTTTCCCAAACATGAACAGCAGCTGTCAATGGTGGGCCTGGCTGCCTCATTGGATTATACTTCCACTAGGGGGCGCTCTTCCCTTTAAATGTCAAAGACGCATCTTCCCTGGAAGTCGGCCCTGCGTCGGAAACAATAGAAATGTTGATTTCCTTCTGGACATAGCAGCTACCGAACACAGATTGGGGGAAGAGATCACTAAGGATATGCCAGATGCAAAGAAATTACTTGGTGTTGTAGCAAATTCACCCAACTGCAGACATGATGCCCATTGGCAGGGGCGACCATAGCTGCTGTGGTGTTCTTAATCCAGTGACTTTCACCAGACCCTTTTCTATCCCATCTGTCAGCTAGCAAATTTCTTGCTCCAAATCCAAACTGGAGTCGAGGGATCCTTCTCAATAATGTCACAGAGTACTGGTTGGGCCTCTAACCAGTACAGTATGCATCCCATGTTTGGTTTGGTTTTAATTTAAGCTAGGTGAGCTATCTTAGCCATCCCAAGTGGTAACCCTTCCCTGTACCAACAAGGAAACAGGCTCAGAGAGGTACAGCGGTGTGTGTAGACCACACCACACAAAGACGTGGATACTTTGATGCTATGGTGCCAATTTCTTCAGTTCTTATGTATCTGTTTCTTCTCTACAAATGCCTTCTTCTGGTTTCCAGTGGTTGTCTTTTGTCTATAAGATTTTTAAAACATCTTTCCAGACCTGATAAAGGTTCACTGTAGCTCCAACCTCATAATATTTTACTACAAATACCAGGTTACAGTAGTTTATATACACCAGGGGTTGCTACATGTTTTCAAATAATTTACACATGTTGAATTCTAAGTGAATGGTTTCACTGGGCCCTTGACACATGAGCTGTCATGACAAGGAGATGGTAAAAGAGAATGAAAGGGACCCTAACTGTCTCAGCATCCAGAGACTCTGAGGTTTTTTTCATTTGTTTGTTTTTTTGTTCTGGCTACACCTTAAAGAATGACTTACTTTAGGTAAAACTACTTCATCTCCTTTGGACCCTCATTTCCCTTTCTGAAAGGGCCAGCAGCATAGTGACATGGAATAAGCCAGGGACTTTGTATCTGTTGTCTTATTCACTCCGCCCCAAAGCCCTGTGAAGTAAGTACTATTACCATCACCCCATTTTACAGAATAGGAAACTGAGATTCAGCAAGACCAAGTGATTTTCCCAAGATCAGACAGCTGATGCGGGAACCAAGCTAGAAGTTGGGCCTGGATCAGTCTTTACTCTCAAACATGGGACAAGGCCTTCATTCAGTCATCACGCATCAAGGCCTTCCATGGACTCAGCAGGTCTTACTGGCTCCACGCCTGACATTCTTATTTCAAAGTTCAGACAGAGTGTGAAAGGGAAATAGTTGAAGGAGAATAATGTGGTATTTGAGAAGCAGCGTGGGGTTATCAGGGGACATGGGTTCATGTCACTTCTCTCCCATGCACTGTGCAGGATTTTGAGCAGGTCATGTCACCTCTCCAGGGCTGTTTTGTCAACCAAAAAATGAGGGGGGTGAGATGAGTGCCAGCCCCGAGGTACCCCCTGTGCTGTCCAGGCAGGTGCAGAGAAAAGTTAGATGCTTTCTCCTCAGCTCTGGGTGCGGCCACTGGGTCTCCGGCTCTGGCTCCTCACGCCCACTCTTCCCCATCTGAGTTTCCGGTAATTTTTTCCCCGTCCTCCTGCTCTTCAGTTTCCTTATTGAAGGATCTCTTTTCCGCTGCCTCTGTCCCTGCTGGAGCTGTTTGATCAAGTGGAGCTGGTGGAAGCCAAGAGGACACTTACTAGAATCTCACTTTCTGACACGCTGGCTGTGGCTTGCTCAGGAATTAAATAAGCGCTATCTTGCTGCCTGTGTGCACCATGGCAGAACCGCGGGTGCGGGAATGCAATTCTCAGCCAGCCCAGTTTAATCAACTAAAGACAATGGAGCTTGCAGGCGGTGTCACATGGAGTCCCTGAACACACCACCGATGCTGTCATCCTTTTCATCAAAATGATTGAAAATGTATTTCTGAACAGAATTGAGGGCCCCTGTCTAAATCCAACTGCCGTATCGGTCTCATTGTCCCCATCTGAAGGGCTTCAGCTTCTGGGACGCAGTTGCTTCTCAATGGAGGTTCATTATTATTACTGATAATAACAACTGTATAGATAAACAGAAAAGAAATTCCTCTTCCACGAGAAAAAAAAGAATCTCATTCAAGCCAAGAGAATGAAAATTGCTCTTGTTCAGCAGCTTTACAATTCCTGCTCTCTCTTTCTGCTGGAAAAGAAGCTGAGTTTAAAAGCCTATCTTGGTTTGATCCCCCCACCTGCCCAAATCAAACTAGAATAGCTGTTTAGCTTGAAAATTTGTAAGTGCTCATGTCATCTGATTCACAACACACACCCTTTAATATCTCATTATATAAAATTTCAATCACCAAAAATTGACAAGAAAACATGTGAAGATTTCAATGTACGATGGAGCAAAGGATGGAAAGAAGGAGGAAATGCAAACAGCAAAAAGGAAAGCCTGTGAAAACTATTCACCACTCAAATTATTCAAAATATCAGATTATAAGCTGTGGTTACTCATCAAATTTGCAAAGACTCTAAAAGCAAAGGAAGTCTTTGCTTCTGTGTAATGAATTTCTGAATAAATGCATGTGAAACACAACCCCAGCCCCCCGTCAATATTACTGTCTGTGGAAAGAACAGCACACAGAAGAGGCCCCAGCCTTTGCCGATCAAATCCACCATCCTCTTTGCCTCTTGAGTTCTTTCCTGATAAAACGTTGTTTGTATTCTGACTCTTGACAATTCTCCCAAGGTACTATTTTTATTTCCCCAGAAGATTTATGTCTATTAATGGATATGCAGACACCTAATGAGTATTAGACATAGGAAAATGTCTTTAAGCACATCCAACCCAAGAGAATGAGGCTCATATATACCGAAGGTGGCAGTGGACAGTTTTTACCATAAAAGCTTTTCCTTGGGATAAAGGTCAATATCCATCAAAATCCATGGAGCACCTGCTGGGAGCCCTTGGGGAAAGACTTACGATGCTTCAGCACTGGGGTTAGCAGCAACAGCCACGGCCTCCCAAGTGTGCACACCCAGAATGATCTGCTCGAGTGAAAGAGAAATGTGTTAGGGTTCTGCTTCCCAACTTGTCATTTTCAATGCCTTTATCATGTACAGGTTAGTAGCGCTGTCTATGGCTTGGAGATGCATAATCAAAATCGCTTTCCTCATAGGATGAGGTTATCAAAAACGTGGCAGACAACTAAATTCGGGAAGGGTGCCGATGTGTCTGACTCTGTGCAGTTCAGCAAGCAGACAGGGCCTTCTGGGTGGAGGGAGGAAGCAAGGCAGGCTGTGGTCTTTGGGAGTGACTAGCAGAGCTTGTGGCAGTGGGCAGGGGTCACCTCCTCATCTCCTAGGCCACATGGATATAATATATATAGTATACATATAAATTAACTGAAAAGTTCAGCTGAATCACAAGGACATGCCCGCTGGCATACTGGAACAGAAACCAATTTTTTAAAGGCTGTCTTGCCAGAAAAGGCCCTTTGTGGTTGCTCAGGTCCTGTCCAGGGACCCTAGGCCTGGAAGTCTGGGACTCATCTCATGGGAAGCAGGGAGCTATGGCACTCCAAGCCAAGGAGTTCACTGGGGCTCCAGCTAGCAGCCAATGATAGGGAAGGCAAAGGAAGCAAATGGGCACCGAAATAGAAGCATCCAAGCCATCTGGCTAGATGCGGGATAGATGGTGAGCTAGGGAGCTGAGCGGGCCTGTCGGAGTGAAAGGTCAGCGAGAGCCTGGAAGCAGCCTGCTCATGAAGATGGAGGAGTATGTGGTGGGCAAGAAGGAGGAGCCAGACCCCAGCGCTGGAAGTGCATGATGCAACTCTGTCCGGTCCCTCCAGGAGTTCTGGCACCCCTGTGCTAAGGGTTAGGGAAGATCCCTGACATGACTCTGAGCTTCATCTATGTTTCATTTGAGGGCTACAAACTCTGGGAAATCAGCTCACAGAATCATGCCTTTATTCCCAAAGAGAACCAACGGAAAAGGATGTAGACCTATCAATCCCAATTTATCATTCACTGGCTATGAAAGGTCCAATGGCTTTCCAATTATTGCTGGGTATCCCAACAGCCCCTCTCGGGGGTGCAGGTATAGGTAATCTCATGTGCTTCTGTTCTGGCCTCCTTGTGGGTGTCTAGTACCCCCAAAACAATCTTAGAAGATGCCACTGTTCCAACCTCAGTATCTCCTAATGGAACTGAAGGGTGGAGTTGGAACGAAGTCATCCTTCACCTTGAGGCTAGCACACACTCATGGTCAAGACAAGAGGCAAATGGGAATCAAACCATCAGTTTTGCTAATGGGCAGGCAGGTGCCAACCAAGCCCCAAAGTATAGGGCTTTATGGCGAAGCCAGAGTGGAGAAAGTGGCTTCTGCCCGAGGACAAAAGAGATTCAAGCTGCTTCTCTAATTGTAGACCTTGAGGTGGCCTCTCACCTACCTGAGCAGAGGCATCATGGCAGGACAAGGTCCAGGGCTCCGCGTATACACACACTAACCCGCTAGAAGCCGATGGAGTCACAACTCATTTATGCTCAGAG
This sequence comes from Galagoides demidoff, assembly GCA_963574575.1. Classification (NCBI taxonomy): domain Eukaryota; kingdom Metazoa; phylum Chordata; class Mammalia; order Primates; family Galagidae; genus Galagoides; species Galagoides demidoff. The sequence continues at coordinate 9,689 of CAUYQV010058446.1, forward strand.
CCGAGGCTCCAGCATCTGTTCTAGCACACCAGAATCTAAAGGAAGAGATGACTTGAATTTAGTGCTGATTTCCCTTAAAAGTATTTATAGAAACCATGAAATTTCCAAATTATCTGGAAATGGTATTTTTGTTTAGTTTTGGCTTGCTTTCTTTTGCTTTCATTTCAAAATTAAACATTTTATTTTGAGATGATTGTAGATTCGTGGGCAGCTGCAAGAAATAATAGCGAGATATCTCTGTACCTTTCACCCAGTTCCTCCGACAGGAACGTCTTACCAAATTATCGTACTATCTCACAGAAGGACATTGACATTGATACTGTCAAGATAGAGACCATTTCTAAGCTACAAGCTTGCCCCTTTATCACTTCTCTCCTGTCCCTACTGCTCCCCTAATCTTTGGCAACCACTGTGTTCCCTCCACAATTTTTTTCTTGCAGCAACGTCATATAAATGGAATTATGCAGGATGCTACCTTTGGGGATTGTGTTCCCCTGTAGCATAATCCTCTGAAAGTTGACTCATGTGTCAATAGCTTGTTCATTTTTCTTGCTGAGTAATATTCCATGTTGTGTGTGTAGCTGAGTTTAGTCACTTGCCTGTCGAAGGCTATCTGCATGGTGTCCAGTGTGGGGCTATCACAAAGTTGCTATGAACGCTGCTGGACAGGCTTTTGTGTGCTCATGAACTTGAGGTTTTATTTCTCTGAGATGAAAGCGCAGCAGGGCAGTTGCTGGGCCATGTGGTAACTGCATGTTGAGCTTTTAATGAAACTACTGAACTATTTTCCAGAGCGGCTGTACTAATTTTTTAAATACATCTCCACCAGCAGTATTTGAGTGGTGCTTGCCAGCATTTGGTGTTGTACTTATTTTTTGTTTTAATGATTCTGACAGGTGTGTACAACATCTCATCTGTGGTTTTAATCTGTATTGCCCTAATAGCTGACAATGCCGACATCGCCTGTGTGTTTAGTTGCCAGCTGTACATTTCTTCCTTGAAATGTCTCTGCCACTTGCTCATTTTTAAATTGAATTAGTTGGGTTTTTCTTCAGTGTTAACTTTTGGGAGTTCTTTATCCATATTCTAGATGACAGTTCCTTGACAAATGTGGGATTTGCAGAACTTTTCTCCTAGTCTGCATGTAACTGGTCTTTGTGCCCTTTTGAAAGGATCTTTTACAGAGCAAAATATTTTGTTGTTTTTTTTTTTTTTGCAGTTTTTGGCTGGGGCCAGGTTTGAACCTGCCACCTCTGGCATATGGGGCCGGTGTCCTACTACTTTGAGCCACAGGAGCCACCCCAGAGCAAAAGATTTTAATTGAAGTACAAATTGTCAGTTTTTCCTTTTATGGATCATAAATTTGGTGTCAAGTTTATGAATGTTTTGCTTACCCTGGATTCTGAGGATTTCTTTTTCCTATGTTTTCTTGTAAAAGTTTTAGTTTTATGTTTTACATTTAAGTCTGTGATCCATTTTGAGGGTTGATTTTTAACATTAGACATGGGAATTAGGTTGATGTTCTTATTTATTTATGTATTGCCTGTGGATGGCTAACTGTTCAGTGCAATTTTCTGGAAAGGCTATTTTTCCTTCATTGAATTGCTTTTGCACCTTCATATGGATCTGTGTCTGGGTTCGCGCTTTTGTCCCACTTATCTGTGTGTCTGTCCTTCCACCACCAGCAGCCTTGATGAGTGTAGCTATAGAGTAAGTTGGAAATCAGACAGACTGAGTTTTTCCACTTTGTTCTTTTATAAAATTGTTTCAGCTCATCCAGTGCATTTGCCTTTACATAAAAATTTTAGAATAAGCTTATCTATATCTGCAAAAAAAAATTCTGCAGGGATTTTGATCGAAATTGCAGTAAGCCTGTTCAAGAATGATGCCCTGACGGATAGACAAATTGGACTCCCCATGTTAAACAAGGCGCTCAGTTAACACAGAACCAGGTAGTCGTGGTGGGGTGCGGGAGTGGGCACCCACCTACTCTTATGTTCTCAGAAAGATTGACAAGTGTCGCAGCCATATCAGTTTCTGTTGTGGGTGCAAATATAAACTGTACCCAGATTTACAACCTTGCCTCCCAGGGACTCTCAGTTTGAAACATTTGACAGAGCCGTTTGGGGGCTCTGCGCTTGGAAACCAACCAATCAGAAGTCACCTGACTCAGCCAATGAGGACTCAGCTGTATTGACCAATTAGAACTCAAATATGCTGGCCAATCAGAAGCACGCAAGTTTCAATGTTTTCTTTGCTTAAAAAGACCTGACTTGTTGGCAACTGACTTAGTCTCGTAGAGAAAGCTAACTAACGCCTAATTGCTGTTGGATAAAGATGCCGAAGAAAAGCAAGATGATATTCTCTGTAGAACTAAGCGCTTAAGAACAGGAGGCGTGGTCCCACCGATTACTCTCCCTCCACCCCCCTCCCCCCTTCCCCTCCCCTTTCCCTCCCGTGCATCTTACAGGGGTACAAGTGAAATTTACTAGGTGTAGAATATAAATGTCTTAACACAATAACTAAGAAAATACCGTGAAGGCTATGTTTGATGAAAACATTTCAAATTGTATATAAACCCAGCATATTGTACCCCAGGATTACATTGATGTACACAGCTAAGATTTAATAAAAATAAATAAAGAACAGGAGGCGGTAGTGTGTTTAGAAAGGCCAGCTGGGAGGTGGGGCAGACACGAAACTGGCTGGCTTAGACTTAGGTCTCCAGATTCCTGCTCCCACCTGTGTTTTAGCGTCCTTTGCCCCAGTCTCCCCGTAACTAGCAGGCAAGAGCTGTTTGTCTTCACCAGTGACAGATCCAGAGGGACTCAGGACTCAGAGACAGCTGAGTAGAGAAGTAAGAAGTGGCAAAAACAAGGATCAGCTCAAAGCCTGGACGCTGAATGGTGAGACCCTCAGCCTCAAGTCCTGCTACCTTAGGCCGTCCCCAAATTCTAGCAGTCAGGGCGGTGCCAGAAAGGAGATACTTGTTTTCAGGACCAATGTGTTTGAGAGGAAATACACAGAACCAATGACATAGCGATTTCTCACTAAGAAATGGATAGAGGTGCTCAGGGTTATTGAATCTCACTCCTCAGCAAGCCCTGCCCAACAGTGCTTCTGTATCATATTCCACTTATAAATGCACGGTTCAGAACAAAGCAGATAACCTGAGAAAATCCCTTACCTGAAATAAAGAGACTAAAGTGTGTAGACCAACATAATAGAACTTAGGATAAATAGAGGAAATTTTAAAAGCCAACAAAGAAAAGCACTATAAAAGGGATTTTAAAAGACTCTGAAATATCCTTAGAGAAATAAAAGATATCCCACCTATTAAACAGAAAGTACTGTTAAAAGGACCATTTCTTTTATATTAAAAATAGCGCAGCAAAGTTTAAAAGGGACACAAAGAGAAAGAGACGGTTTGGAAGATAGAGTTGATGAAATCTCCCAGTAAGTGAATCAAAAAGCTGTGCTCCTAGGAAGCACGTACAAAAAGAGAAGTAAAAGAAGGGAGTGGAGGGCGGCGCCTGTGGCTCGGTGGGTAGGGCGCCGGCCCCGTATACCGAGGGTGTGACGGGTTCGAACCCGGCCCAGCCCAGCTAAAAGAGAGGGGATGGGAAAGAGAAAAACTGGTGCAACAACCAAACAGTAAATGCTACAGACAGGAGAATAGGGGGATAAAAAAAGGAAAATATGAAAACAATAATAATTAAGAAAATCCCAGAACTGAGAGATAATGGTTTCTAAACTTAAGAATGCTCAGGTGGCAGGCTTACCAAGACATTTCATTATGAAACTTCAGAGATTTGCAAATAGAGAGGATCCTTCAAGCTTTGAGAGCTAAAACAAAATAGGTCTTGGCATAGAATGGGGCTTTAAAAAAAATTTTTTTTTACAGCAACCTTTTCAGCAATGCCAGGAAGCAAAGGAGAAATTCCTTCAAAATTCAGAGGGACAATAATGTCTAAACTAGAAGTGTGTAGTCAGCCAAGATATCCACCAGGATTTTCAAGTCAGCAAGGGCTTAAACATTTTACCTCCCACACACTGTTTCCCAGGAAGCTACGGTGGATGTGCTTCACCAGCACAAGAGAAGGAGCTAAGAAAAAAGAAGACAAAGAATGAAAGGCAAGAAAGATTCAGCGTGGGAAGATGTGAACCCAAGGCCAAGTTGTCAGCTATGCCTTGGTCCTAGAACCGTCATTCCAGAATAGAATATACTGTAGAGAGGGTGCCAGGAGAAAACAGAACTACCATGTTTCCCAGAAAATAAGATGTTGTCCTATATTTATTTTTCTCAAGAAGACACATTAGGGCTTATTTTCAGGGGATGTCTTATTTTTATTAAGTATAATACAACACTCTACATTCATTCAAATACAGTTAAGTCATCTTTTCTGGAACCTGACAGGGGGAGACGACCTTGTTGGTGGGGCTGGCACCAGTGATGTGTGAACTCCTTTCCCCTGGCCATTGGCATATGTGTAATAGGATACCTGTGACCATGGTTACCACATGCACCTGTGCAAGTGCTAGCAGCTCAGAGAAAGGAGCTGTGGCAGATAAAAGGTATTCCAGTCTTCCTTACCGCTCTGCATGGAGATGCAGGGCGTGGCTATGCGGATACACTGCATAGCCACTCCCATCACTAGGTCTTATTATTGGGGTAGGGCTTATATTTAACAAACGCATAGAAATCCTGCTAGGGCTTATTTTTTGGGTAGGTCTTATTTTTGGGGAAACATGGTAGTAGGATTCTTGATGTGTTTGAATGTGTACAAAATAATAAAACTTAGTAGGTTTCTTAATTATGATAAAGAGCTATAAGACGAATATGGAGCTCTTATTTTTGATTTGATTAGCTTTCAATATTTCTATCACTAATCATTAAGTCCAGGATAAAAGCAATCCAACAAAAAGGTACAAAACTGCTTTTCACTTCATGAGATTTGCAGCGTTTTTGATTTTGTTTAAAAAACTATCTTTATTTTACCTGTATAAAAAGATGAATTAAATTCAGAAGAAAAGGGGAGGGGAGTCCTCAGCAGGCATTAAATACATTTATTGAACTCTAACTATTTCTTCAAAGACAATTTCTTATTTAATAAAGCCTCTTGCCTGGCTCTTCCCCTAGCAAATTAAATTGTTGCCTTCTTTGGAAACAAATCTTATGAAATTCAGAAATACTTAAACATGCAAGCACATTTTCATTTAATAGCCTGCAATCAAGGCTCGGAATAAAAATAAAAATGTAAATTTTAGGCATAATTAATGAGTTTTAAAATAGTTTTTTTCTCATGGAAAGAATTAATAGCTTTTGGCTGTTAGCCCCAAGGGCAAGCAACCAGGCTCACACAAATGATTTATCAATAAATAGTTGATATGTACACACATTTTGAACATACCTTTTTACAGTTATTTACCTAAATATCTTACATATGTGCATACATTTATGTACATCAGCTAAATATTTAGCAAAAAGGCAGTAGTATAAGTATTTATAGTTTTGTAATTTGTTTTTGAAACTTTAACCAGAAAAATTCCACATTAGATTTCTTGAGCTCAGGAGAGACCCTGTCTCTACTAAAAATAGAAAAAGTAGACAGGGGTTGTGGTGGGCACCTGTAGTCCCAGCTACTTGGGAGGCTGAGGCAAGAGGATGGTTTGAGCCCAAGAGTTTGAGGTTACTGTGAGCTATGATGCCATAGTACTCTAACCAGGGCAACAGAGTGAGACTCTGTCTCAAAATAAAAATAAATAAGTAAATAAATATGGAGATTTTTCCAGCTTAAATCTCTTTTCTTTAGAGACTACTCAATCTAACAGAGATCATCTATAATCCTAGATTCTGGTACCAGTTTGGTTCTTTCCTAGGCTTTATCACATCCACTATTATTGAATTTACTTTTTTTGACTTGTCTGCCTGGCTAGAATCTAAGTTCTATGAGGGACATCCCTCCATGTTCAAGGCCCGCAAGATCTGTAATGTCCCTGGCGCTGCCTCATCCAGATTTATAAAATACAGCTCAGAAACGGAACAGGGGTCCTCAAACTTTTTAAACAGGGGGCCAATTCACTGTCCCTCAGACTGTTAGAGGGCTGGACTGTGGGCCCTGGGACGAGTCGGGCAGTGGTGGCAAAACCACCCCACAGGCCAGATAAATGTCCTAGGCAGGCTGCATGTGGCCCGCAGGCCATAGTTTGAGGACGCCTGATTTAGAAGGTATTATTAGTGTTGTTGTTGCTTTATATTCAGGATATAGGCCTCTTCTTTAAAGGAAACTTTCAGAAGCTAATTGTCTGTAAATCTGTGCACAGTGCCTGGCAGAAAATAGATGCTTGTTTAGTAATGTCATCTGGTGTAATCCAACAAGTATCCTCTGGGTCAGAAACAGTTTGTTCTTAAATACAGAAATTAGAAGTTATGATGGGTGGATGCACATGGTGTGTAGTTCATGAACTCAGCCATTGCTTCCCCCGTGCGCCCATTCAGTCCTTCAATCATCTGTTCCTTCATCTCTTTGTGTCACTTAGTTCTTCGCTTTGCACTTACCAAATAGTCACAAGCATTTAATGCAGTGCAGCAGGTCAGACAAGGAAGAGAATGACCTCATAGAAACCAGTGTGATTGATTAGAGTAGTTCAGTAATTCCCCCCAAACTTTTAAGGAATAGTCACTCCCTGAATTATCTTTTCTCTAAGTTAGGATTTTAATGTGTTGAATCTCCCTAAAATGAAACCAACTTTTTTTTTTCTTTTGCAGTTTTTGGCCAGGGCTGGGTTTGAACCAACCACTCTGGCATATGGGGCCGGCGCCCTACTCCTTTGAGCTACAGGTGCTGCCCAATGAAACCAACTTTTAAAGAAATACTTTATTAGCTATCAGGACTTTTCAGGCATAATGAAAAATGAGGAGTGCTCTGGTTTGGGGCAATCTCACCAAACGGAGGCCTTGAATGCCTTAAATGTACCCTGACTAGCTACGATTCAGTAACACAATCTGTTTAAATGCTGTTTTAAAAGGTACGATCTTATGGGCAGTGCCTGTGGCTTAAAGGAGTAGGGCGCCAGCCCCATATACTGCAAATGGTCAGTTCAAACCCAGCCCTGGCCAAAAACTGCAAAAAAAAGGGTAGGATCTTATGTAAGACAGGGGTCTAATTGGAAGAAGGAGGTGATGTTGGTCTTAAACCATTATGGAATCTATAGAAAGCTTCAATGGGCAGCTCACACCTGAAAATAGCTCCTTAAAGGGAGAGTGTTACCTTGCTGAGAAGTAAAAAAAAAGTATCATCTTTCTATACGGGAAAAGCCAGGGAAATTAGCATGCTGTCCCTTTTGCCCACCTTTTGAAAGTGGGAGGAAGAGAAGGTAAACTGGGAGTAGGGATAAGACTCTAGAGTCCAGTTCTTACTTAGGCTGAACTAAGAACTTGAATTAGTGGCATCAGTCCAGAACCGTGAAGGAAGTTAAGGGCTTTGAGTTCTGAGTAAAGCTGAAAACAGTTGTGTACAAGTCTAAAGTAGGAGAGAAAAAAAGTAGAGTGACAAAATCTTTGGGACTGTGAAGAGAAAATGTAGAAAAGGCCAAGGATCTTTATAAGAATGGTAATTATTAAAAGACGGTATCTTAAGATATTTATTTTAATGGATGCTCTACCACTATAGTTCCCAAACCCCAGGTCATAGAATGGTATTGGTGAGTGGCTGTTAGGAACTGGGCTGTACAGCAGGAGTGGTGGGTGAGTGAGTGAAGCTTCATCTGTATTTACAGCCGCTCCCCATCACTCTCATCACTGCTGAGGTCCATCTCCTGTCAGATCAGCAGCAGCATTAGCTTCTTAAAGGAGCACAAACCCTCCTGTAACCTGTGTATGTGGGTGATCCAGGTCGTGTGCTCCCTCTGAGAATCTAATGCTCCTTCAGTGGCAAATACAGATATTATTAGCAGAGAGGCTTGACTGCACAGAGACCATAATGAATCAGTTGTTTGCAGACTCATATCAAAACCAACCCCCTACCCTCTATCTGTGGAAAAAATTGCCTTCCATGAAACCAGTTCCTGGTGCCATAAAAGATGGGGACCACAGTGCTATAAGATTGTAAATTATTCAAATCACCCAGAGACACAGAGCTCACCTATAATGGTTACCCTAATGGATATTGTTGCAGCCGTCATGGAGTTTTCAGTTTTCTGGGAGGATATTAAATAACCTGTGAAAGAGGAAGGTAAATATAAATGAAACATACCAGGTAAAGAACTGCACCAGCCACCAGACTTTCTGTGCTGTCATAAATGATAAGTGGCCACTGGTGCCTTTAGGTAGGCTCTGTTCTTGTGACCATGATCTGATCTCTCTATTGGGAGCTCAAGGCCTGGCCGATTGCTTGCACTTCATGTGAGGGGGATTATCTGGGGGTCTTGGGGAGGCTGTGATGTCTCTCTCACTTTTCCTTTTCTCTATATTCTAGCCCTGCCAACCTCTTTATTTATTTTGTTGAAAGAAACTAGGTTAAAATAATGTTTCCAGGGACTTCTGTTTCTGGGAAAACAGAATCAACGTATGTTTACATATGTGTAAACACCTAGTACAACTATATCCCTGGACACCACATAAAATAGGAGATGAGGCTAAAAGCTGGAAACTAGAAGACTAGGAACTTGGAACCCAAGGAACAATAAGGTGGTTCAGTTGTAGGGTTTTTATTGTTGTTTATTTGTTTGCCTCATTTGGAGCTAAAGAAGCCAGCAATTTAGACACACCAACAAGTACAGACAAGGAAGTTCTCAACAAAAACCTGCTCTCTTTAGCCAAAGGACCAGGAAAAAGGGGGAAGCCTAGCAGGACTGCAGACAATAACCTAGCAGTAACTGTTAGACAATAACCACTCCAGAAAGAACCATGGCCTTACCGACAACCATGTCAGCAAAGATGAAGTCCTGGGCCTGGGCTTCCACCCTGGCAAGGGTGTAATGAGGCATCTTAAGGCCTTGGTGGGTGGTGCTCAGCTAGACCAACTAGGGAGCTGGGACTTTCATCTCTGCCAGGCCGTAATGAGCTCCCTCTCCTAGCAATATCAAGGTGGACTACCTGGGGAGCCTGGGTTGTCACCCTGAACTTGAGACTCTCCATCTTTTCATCACTGAAGTGGTGTCAGGAGGTCTAGGGGACGTTAGATCTTTCCCCACCACCCAAGAGTAATGAGGCCATTTTTGGAATATTTACAATGTGTTCCTACTGTCCCCAGCCAGAGAGGTTTCAGACAGAGCCTAGAAGGGGGCTGAAACTCTCACCCCTGCCCAGTGGTACAAAGAAACCTCCCATCTCCATGGGGGTTCACAAAATGAGGAACCAGGACTCCCGCTCTCGCCTGGCAGTAATGAGGCAGAACCCCCTCATTTCCCCTGATGGAGCAGTGTCCGAAAGATGCATCCAAAACAGAAAGTTTAAGTGAGATCCAGAGGCTCATGACAGAATGCCCCAAATGTCTAGGTTTCCATAGAAAATCACTCATCCTTCTAAAAACCAGGAAGATCTCAAAGTGAGTGACAAAAGACAACAAATGTCAACACTGAGTTGACAGAAGTGTTAGAATTATCTGATAAAGATTTTAAAGCAGCCATCACAAAAATGCCATAATAAGCAATTGTGAATATGCTTGGAACAACAACAACAACAAAAAGAACAGAAAGTCTCAGTAAAGACACAGCAAAGAAATGAAAAATATAAAGAAGAATCCAATGAAAATTTTAAAAGTGAAAAATACAATAACAAATTTAAATGTTCTATTTAAACATGGTCTCAATAGCAGAATAGAGAGACAAAAGAGATGAAAGAATTGATGAACTTGAAGATAGATCAACAGAAATTATCCAATCTGAGCAACAAGAAAAATTGGATTGAACAATAAATAAATCAGTAAATAAATAAGCAGACCCTGTTGAATTATAAAAAAAGGCCTAATATTTGTGTCATCAGAGTTCTGGAAGGAGAGGAGAAAGGTGGCAGGTGTGAAACAGTACTTGAAAAAATAGGACTGAAACACCCCCAATTTGGCAAAAGACTAAACCTATAGATTCAACAAGCTGCACAAATCCTAAAGAGGGTAAATTCAGAGATGTCCACCCCAGGACACGTCATACTCGAACTTCGGAAAACTAAAGCAAAGAAAGAAACCTTGCAAACAGTGATAGAATAGCGCTTTATCTATGGGTGAAAGAGTTATAATGAAAATAGATTTCTCACTAGAAACCACAGAAGCCAGAAGAAAGGAAAGAAGGAAGGAAGGGAGGGAGGAACTGCCAGCCCAGAAACCAATTTCCAGGGAAAATATACTTCAGGAATAAAGGAGAAATTGAGATATTCTCAGAACAGGAAAAACTAAGAGAATTTGTGACCAGCAAATCTAATCTAAAAGAATGGCTAAGGAAGTTCTGGAAACATAAAGAAAATAATCAAATAAGTGATCTTGGAGCATCAGGAAAAAAGAATACAGTAAGCAAAAATATTAGCCAATATGGTAGACTTTCTTTCACTTGGGTTTTTCTCAATTATATTTAATAATTGAAGCAAAAATTATAACCCTATCTGATATAGTTCTAAATGTATGTAGATAAGGTATTTAAGACAATTGTATTAAAAGTGGGAAAGGGTCAAAGAGTATAAAGGAAAGTAAGATTTCTATACTTCTCTTGAATAGAGAGACAACCCTAGCAGATTGTGATAAGCTATGTATACATAATCTAACACCCTGAGCAATTACTCAAAGACACTACAGTTCAATCAAAATGAAATTCTCAAAATGTTCAAGTAGCCGATAAGAAGCAGGGAAAAGAAAATAGAAAAGAAAAAAACTGGAGAGAACAAAAGGAGGATAAAAAATTAACGGCAAACGTAAGCACAAACATGTCAATAATTATATTAAATAGAAAATATCTAAAAATACCAATTAAAAGGCAAAGATTGTCAGGGTGTCATTAAAAACATGACCCTGTCTGTAAGGTACTCATTTTATATATGTAGATAGGTTGAAATCAAAAGTATAGAAAAAGGTATATGATGCAAAGATTAATCCAAAAAAGTGCCTCTATTAATACCACATCAAAGAGACTTCAGAATAAAGAAAATTCTCAGAGATAGAGAGCAGAGCAATCCTGGGTTGTATGCACCAAACAACAGCCGCAGAACAGGAGAAGCAAAAGGATGGAACTGAAGTAGATAAAGCTGGAATTACAGTTGGAGACTTCACTACCTCTCAACAACATATAGAACAATCAGACAGAAAATTTGCAAAGCTCTAGAAATCAGTGAGATAATCCAGCAGAATGTAATCAACAGTTTATAGTACATTCCACCCAAGAGCAGTGGTCTTCATAGAACGTGTGCCGAGATACATCATATTCTGGTTCATAAGACAAACCTCGACGAATTTAGACAAATTGAAACCATGCAGAGTGTGTTCTAATAATCCAAAAATCAAAGTTTCTCTTCAAGTTTTTCTGGTACTTTTGTATGTGTGTATACTCTCTCTCTCTCTCTCTCCATCTTTCCAAATCCACTTACTCTTGTTATATCAGTATTTTAATTTGATCCATTTTCAGAGTTTACATATTATGGTCACGAGGAGCTCCCATAGTGTCTGCACTATGAATGCATGCTTTTTCTGCACAGCCTCAAACCTTCCTCAAAGATATTTTGTTTTCCAAATTCTTGCCATTTATTCACCCCAACTCTATCTCAGTTGTATGACTCTTCTAACTGTATGTTCGGAACATTTGGCATCCTACTAGTTTTCATTTTGGGGGGAAAAAACCCTCTCCAGAGCCATTTGGTCTGCTTGAATCTCAATGGGCTGCTCTCTCAGTTTGGTCGGTAACCATCGTTTTGAGATATTTACACCTTTATCTCAGGGGTTTCCTCTATGTCTTTTGTGTTGGCTTCCCTATTTTCTGGATTCCACTGTTTCCACTTTATTGATTTATTCCTTTGTTTTGGTGGAGTACAACTTTCTAGGAAGTGTTTTCACTGTTATCTTCTAAATGGAGGGTGGCCAACATTTTTCCCCTCTGTTACATGTTGGAAGAATAAGAGGCATCTTGGGTCGCACAGTAAATACACAAACACTAATGAAAGCTGATAAGCAAGAATACGATGGACTCAATTCTGATATGAAGGCAGAAGATCTAACATAAGGGGTAGGGTAGGGGAATGAGGGATTGGGGAGGGGGGGGAGTGAGGGGGATGGGGGATGTCACAGTGTATGGCACACCCCTTGGGGGTGGGACACAATTATAGGAGGGACTTTCCCTAACAACCATAATCAGTGTAACCTAATTGTTTGTACCCTTAATGAATCCCAAACAATAAAAAAAAAAGTCCTCTCCCCAAATCAGTGTGGGGCATATAGGCTGCAGGTTGGACACCCCTGTTAAACTTTTGATTAGGTTGTACTTTTTCCTATTTTTAACTTTCAAGAGTTTCTTTTCAATCCTCTAATAGTCTCTTTTGTTAAAGCCAAAAAACCCACTCTGATTGTTTTCAAGATAATTTTCTCGGCAAAGATATTAACTTTTTAAATATTTTATTTTGTCTGCATTTTTTTCTGTTTATTTGAGTCTTTGAATTCATATTAGAAGTTTTCTTTGAATGTATGGGAGACCTTGGCTGCCCCCTCACTACTATACGCTGATTGGAAGCTCTGTGCTTGGGGGTGGGCTTGTCCACTGCAGTGTTTCCTTTTATGATTTTCCGTGTCCTTCCATTGACACTATGACTCTAATGTTTGTGCCCCAGACCTGTGAACAATGAACTTACGGTGTTTATAAATTTCCTAGTTTAAGGTATTTTGTTACCGTGGCCTGAAAAGACTAAGACAATTGGGGAATCCAAAACGTCAGAATCATTAGGTCTCTTTTTTTTGGGGGGGGGGGGGTTGGCCAGCTTCCTTAGGAAAGGCTTTTACAACATGCGTGGAGGGTTAGAGTGTTGGGAGGACCTCTCAATATTTGTGTTTAAGCTTCTGTTAATCTTTGTATTTTACTCAGTTGCTCAAGCCTTCACCTGTAGCTAATAAGCCCAGTCCTCAGTTCTTGGCGTTACCTATTGATAGAATAAATCACACCTATTCTTCTATCAGAGGGAGGAGACTTTTGTCACCAGTACAGAATGAGAGCTGATCAAAGGGTCCACGGGCTTCTTAGGGAGAATTTTGAATGCATGTTTCTCCTTTTTGCTCCATCACCAGGCCAACTATTACTGGCAATTCTTTTCAGGTATTTTCAGTGTAAATTGTGACTCAGATTTTCCACCACATATTTAGGTTTTCTGCTTCCTAAACTGTTATCTCTTCTGCTTTTTTGTTTTTCCTGTACTTACAGGCTTATACGGCTTTAGATATCTTTTTACCCACTGCTTTAGTGGGACTTTGGCAGGAAATGTGTATAATATGATATAGGACTTTCACAACTGCAATTATATGTCATTATACTAAAATTGAACAATTGGATAGAAGTCTATGTAAGTGAAAACACCCCCCAATAATAGTATTTGTCCAGTGCCTCTTATGTTCTAGGTTCTAGCAAGTATTTTAGTATTTAGTTAGCTCGTTTGATCCTCAAAATAGCCCCTGTGAGGGAGGTACTGGAAGGGTCAGATTGTCACTAGCATGACATCATCCTAACTAACAGACCAGGTGAAGGTATGGAGATAGAGCATCCAACCACAGGACTTGTGTCCTGTCACACTAGGCAGCTAAAATAAAATGAAATAAAATAGAATAAATACAAATAAAAGCATGATTCAAGCAGACAATAAAGATATTATTGAAAGAAGTTAGACCCCAACAGGGAGGGTGACTGTAGATGAAACAGTTAGGTAACAGTGTACATACTTTGCCCCTAGAAGACATCAGTAAAACCAACTGTACTTGGAGGGAAAAGACTTTGAGTCCTTTATTATTGTGATCATAAAAATGGGTCCACATAACTGTCAGTAAACAGAGAGAACCTTCCTAAATCTGGATGACTAAGGCCCCCAGGTTTCTTTTCCCGGTCTTGGTCCCTAGGCTTTAAGTCCCTTTTATTTACTCGAGAGGACCTCAGTTCTCTGAGATGGTCACTATGGTTTGCCTGGAACTTCTCATGAGGTTGAGAATCTTTTAATGCTAGGAAGATTTAAAATTGAGTTTAAAGTGAAAAAGAATCCATGGTCTTAATATCTTATAAGAAAATTGAAATAGGCCTTTTATGTTTATTGCTTATAATGTTGTAATTTATTATAGCTTTAAGTTTCATTTATTAAATTTACAAGAGTTGAGTTCTTAGGAAGATTTTGACTGAAAAGGCAGCCATCTGAAGGGCTTCTAAAGCAGATTAAATATATTGAATTTATAGATTTTGGGAGTTTACTGATTATTCAAAGGAGTTTGGTTGGTTTAAGTTGAGTTGATCAAATATTAATCAAAAGCCACCCTCAAGTCTGCTATATTTAGATATAGAATGATAAGAATTTTAAGTTGAATTCTGAATTAAGAAATTTATTTGAAAAGTAAGATTTTGAATATACATCTTAAATGAATTAAATGTTATATTAAAATCTCAAATAACAAAAAAATAGTCTTTTTTTTGAACCTGGGAAATAGACCTTATATTAAAAAATAAATAAATTAAAACAAAACCAAAAACTCAGTTTGGCCCAGCAGAGAAAACTGAGATTCAGAGATTCAAGACCACAGAAGCTACTAGCTGGCACATTGGCTGACCTGTAAGGAGAATGAGCTTAGCCATTGAAATTACATCACCTCAAAGTACACTTCTTGGATCCTTATATTTTCAAATTCCCTCTTGAGATAGGTTCAATTTAGTGTATCCGTACAGTTTAGCAAATCTCAGCTGTGAAAAGAAAAGTACAGGCAATCTTGGGAGGTGACTTTGTGTGTGTGTTGCTTATATTGAACCTCAGTGGTTCCTTAGCGGTAACTTTGACTGTGGGTAGTTATTGTTGGAAATTAGTTCATTATTGAAATTAGAAGTAACATAGGTAAAGTATAATCATAGCACTTGGGGAACATGGCTTAGCTAAAAATTCCATCCAGATTAATGCAAGTGGGGTCAGAAGAACAATTAGAATATTCATTAACCGTTGCTGTTTGTGCCACTATCCCCACACCTTAATATTAAAGTAAAAGCTTCTTTGATTATAGCAGCAATAAATGCAAGTGTATTTCCAATTCCCAAATAGATTTAAATTTGTAAGTCTTGAACTTTACACCAGGGAGCCTGAGTCAACAGCCGCCTTTAGGAATTAAAAACACTTATGGGAGAGCCTTGTTAGGATAAAAGAATGGATCTCTAGTCCTTACAGATCTAGGTTTTAATACTGGCTTTAAAAAGGAAAAAAAAAAAGCCTGTGTGACCCTAAGTGAGATGTTAACCTCTCTTGCACTCAGGATTTATGAAACGTGGATAACGCCTACCCTTCAGAACCATAAGGACTGGAGCTGATGTGGTCTATCATCTAACCCAGGGCCAAGTGCAAAGAAGGGCCAATGAAAATGAAAGCTATTGGTATTATTATTGTCTTCAAGAGCGAAGACCTCAACTTAGTAATTAGCTTGACAGGCAAAAGAAGACACAGCCTGGACCCGCCAAACAACAATGATGGCTGCAACCAAAAAATGGCCAGGCGTTGTGGCGGGCACCTGTGGTCCCAGCTACTTGGGAGGCGGAGGCAGGAGACTCGCTTGAGCCCAGGAGTTGGAGGTTGCTATGAGCTGTGATGC
>CAUYQV010058451.1:0-25915 GCA_963574575.1 Galagoides demidoff
CCAACAGATGAATCCAGCTACCTACTGTTACCTGATCTTTGACAAGCCAATTAAAAACATTGAGTGGGAAATAGATCCCCTGTTTACCAAATTGTGCTGGGCGAACTGGATGGGAACCTGTAGAATACTGAAACTGGACCCACACTTTTCATCATTAACTAAGATAGACTCTCACTGGATTAAAGATTTAAACTTAAGACATGAAACCATAAAAATACTAAAAGAAAGTGTAGGGAAAACACTTGAAGAAATTGGCCTGGGCAAAAATTTTCATGAGGAGGACTCCCCGGGCAATTGAAGCAACATCAAAAATACACTATTGGGACCTGATCAAACTACAGAGCTTCTGCACAGCCAAGAACACAGTGAGTAAAGCAAGAAGACAGCCCTCAGAATGGGAGAAGATATTTGCAGGTTATGTCTCTGACAAAGGTTTAATAACCGGAATCCATAGAGAACTCAAATGTATTAGCAAGAAGAGAATGAGTGATCCCATCTCAGGATGGGCAAAGGACTTGAAGAGGAATTTCACTAAAGAAGATATGTGTACAGACTATAAATACATGAAAAAATGCCCACCATCCTTAATCATTAGAGAAATGCAAATCAAAACTACTTTGAGATACCACCTAACTCCAGTAAGATTATCCCATATCACAAAATCCCAAAACCAGAGATGCTGGCGTGGATGTGGAGAAAAGGGAACACTTCTATACTGCTGGTGGGAGTGCAATCTATTATGTTCCTTTTGAAAAGGTGTCTGGAGAACACTTAGAGAACTAAAAAATGACATGCCATTTGATCCTACAATTCCTTTATTGGGCATTTACCCAGATGACCAAAAATCACATTACAACAAAGATATTTGTATCAGTATATTTATTGTAGCCCAATTAACAATTGCCAGGTCATGAAAGAAGCCCAAGTTCCCATCGATCCACGAATGGATCTATAAACTGTGTTATATGTACACCATGGAATACTATGCAGCCATAAAGAAAGATGGAGACTTTACCTCCTTCATGTTTACATGGATGGAGCTGGAAAATGCTCTTCTTAGCAAAGTATCATAAGAATGGAAGAAAAAATATCTAAGGTACACAGACCTATTATTAAACTAGTTTATAGCTTTCATATGAAAGCTATAACCTAATTACAGCTTAAGAATTTAGAGATGGGGGAGGGGAAGGCGTGGAGCAAGGGTGATTGGAGGGATCATCTCTATGTTTTGTCTTATAAGGGTGCAGGTGAATCTTTCTAAAAGTGGAGTATAAAATTCTTAACACAATACCTAAGAAAATTGACATAAAGTCTATGTTGACCAGTTTGATGAAAATATTTCAAATTGTATATGAAAACACCACACTGTACCCCATGATTGCATTAATGTATACAGCTATCATTTAATTAAAAAAAAGAAAAACTATTTATAATGTGGAAATTCAGTGAATAAAATTATTATTGACAAAAAAAATATAGTGAATGAAATGAAATTTGCAGTAGAAAGTGTCAATAGCAGACTCGATCAAACAGAAAAATTAATCTGCAAACTCAAGAACAAGTTACTTGAAATTATCTAGTAAGAGCAAACAAAAATAATGAAAAAGTGTAAAAAACGATATTCATGCGAGTGGTGCCTGTGGCTCAAGGAGTAGGGTGCTGGCCTCATATGCTGGAGGTGATGGGTTCAAACCCAGCCCCGGCCAAAAACTGCAAAAAACAAACCAAACAAACAACAACAACAACAACAACAAAGACAATATTCATGTTATAGAAATTCCAGAAGAAGAAGAAAAAAGAAAAACATAGAAACCTTTTTAAAAAAAAAAATAAGGTTGAAAGCTTCTCTAATCGTAGAAGAGATATGGATATCCAGATTCATGAAGTTAAGAAATCTCCATACAGATTCAACCCCAAAATGGGCTTTCATTTTTTAATATGTTTGATCCTGGGTTGGTTGAATTCAAGAGTGCAAGTCCTTTGGATATTAGAGGCTGACTGATTAATTATAAGTCACCACCTTATAGTCAGAAATCCAGTAAGTTCACAGGTATTATCATTAGGTACCTGGAAGACCAAGCAGTGAAAGCTGGAGTTGAATTAGAATAAAACTGGAAAAATTCATAAACAAAGAGAAAATATTACAAGCAACAAGAAGAAATAAAACCTCATTTTATACAAGGAAGCCATCAGGAGAAATTTTTCAGACCATGAGATAATGAGATGATATATTCAAAGTACTGAAAGGAAAACACTTTCAATCAAGAATACTTACCCAGAAAAGTGTACTTTAAAAATGAAGAATACATAGTATTCCATGGTGTACATATGCCACAGTTTGTTGATCCATTTGTGGATCGATGGGCACTTGAACCTCATATTTCTAGGAAGAGCATTCCAACCTGAATTTCTACATTGACACAAACCTATGTCTAAACTATTCATTCATTCCTTCACTCACCTAATGAATAATCACTAATCACTTACTCTGTTTTGCTGGCCCTGTTTTGACAGAAACGATGGTGAACAGGATACTAATGACCCCAGAAATCTTACCTTCTATGGGAGTAGACAGGTGATTACAATAAAGTTCATAAATGCCCCGAGTAGCATACACAGGATAATAAGGAGCATTGGCATCCAAACTGGAATTAGTGGTTTGATGAGTGATAACTCCCTGTAGTGACATTCCAGATGTAATCCCAAAGCTCAGTAAGAATTAACCAAGACGATGAGGGCAGATGGGCTGGACAAGGAATTCTAGGCATAAAAACAGAATGTATTCAGAAAAAGGAGTATGTAGAAGAGGTTCTATCTGGCTGAAGCATCATACGTAGAGGTGGAGCACTTAGAGATGTTCTGGAAGGGTCGTTGTGGTTCCACTATGAAGATCAGGGAGACGGTAGAATGTACCATTTATGAAGAGAACCTGAGTGACCTAGGAGTGATTTAAATCAGCATAGGGTTACCCTAAGGGTTAAGGAAGACAATCTGACACACAAGTATTTAATACTCTGAAAAAGTGCATATTTGGACAGTTAAGGAACTTGTGGTTATGCAAAGCACATTAGGGAGCTATACAAGTATTTTCTCCAGGGGGATGATGAGACTTGATCCATGTCCTAGGGCTGCCTCGTGGATTGGAGAAGAGGTATAAGGAGAGGGGTGGAAAAGAACAAAAGAAGTAGCAAGATGTCAGTTATTGGGACTTTCCACAATGATTTAGGCAAAGATTACAGGGGCCCAAGTGAGGGGGTGGCAGCAGAAGTGAAAACATAGATGTAGCAGCTATTTCGGAAATAAAACCAAGAGGACTTGTTAATGGATGGACTGGGAGAGGTGGCAAAGAAGGAAAGAGTGTGGACAGCAACAGAGCGTCGTGTGTGCCTTACTGGATGGAGAGTGGGCTGTTAGTGGGGTACAGGGGAGAGTCGGTGTGCGGTTGTTCTGGCCTAAATGGCTTTAGCCACAAAAAGACTGAGTCTGTGGCTTCTGTGGGATCTACTATGCAGTCTGCAAATCAGAAAGAGCTCTGAGCTGCTGCCCAGGGTTGGGATTCACAGGTATAAGAATGAAGGTTGAAGCCATGGAAGTGACCTAGTACAGACCTAGTAAGAAGAGGAGCAGGGGGAGGGGAGAGAGAGACGGGAATCAAAAAGATAAAGAGAAAGTCAGCAGCAGGGTGTCATAAAGCCAAGAGGAAAGAGTGTTTTCAGAAGAAAATACCAGCAGTTTGATCTGGTAATGAAGAGAACATTCATGATCTTGGGAAGATAGTGTTTGTGGAGGGAGAAGCTATGAATAGAAAGGAATGTCCAGTGAGACCAAGGGAAGGAAACTTAATTTAAAAGTTGGTTTTGAAGAGGAAAAGAGAGATGGCCTGCAGCTGAAAGACTCGACGCTAGCTAAGGAAACATTTTATGGATGGGGAGACAAAGGTGTGTATGCACCAGCGACGAGTCAGCACAGATGGCTGTTTGAGGATACAGCCTCCAAGAAAGAACTGAAGACAGAGGGTTTTGGAAGAGGCGGACGAAATACACCGAAGGATCCAGATAGGTAAACCCAGAAAAGGGAAAGAGACACGTCTCATTTATCCACGTGTACTTGAAATCCGTCCAGCTTCCATTTAAACATTTCACTTTCAAACGTGAAGAAATCTCATTTGCAGGGTGGTGAGGGGAGCTTGCTCTGGGTCCTCTGCCTCCCCTAGCTATTGTCACCTGTCTTAGAGACACCTTTAAATGTGCTGTCCCTGTCCTCCCCCTCCATCACCTCTCCTGCCTTCTTCCCTTACACACTGCAGCTGTGACTTTGTCCCTGCTGTCACACTAAATATCTCTATTAGAAGTTAAGAGTTACCACTCTCTTGTCTCACTCAAAGGACTTTTCTTCCTCTTCTTTCTTTTGTAGCTGGCTTGATATTGAAAGGCCAGACACTCCTCAGAACTCCCTCCTAGTCTGAGGTCCTTGATATCATTTTTGGAACATCCCTGACTTCTCCAGCACGT
This sequence comes from Galagoides demidoff, assembly GCA_963574575.1. Classification (NCBI taxonomy): domain Eukaryota; kingdom Metazoa; phylum Chordata; class Mammalia; order Primates; family Galagidae; genus Galagoides; species Galagoides demidoff. Next base: position 4,512 of record CAUYQV010058451.1, read on the forward strand.
CGCCTTTGATGAGTCATCTCCCTCACCCCGCCCTGACTTGGTGGACATTACCATCATCAGCTGCCCCCTGCTTTCCTCTGTCTGCCCTGCTGTCCTTGGTGAGCTCATTCCCTTGGGCATTTCAGCGTTGTTTAGGTGCCCTTTCCAAAATCAATAACACCGTCTTAACCTCATTCGCACTTTTAATTACAATCCCGGTTTGTCCGTTCCATCTCATTAGGCGAGGTGCTGACTGCCCTGTCTTCCTCTCTTAGTAAGTCCTTCCCCGTGACTGCAGTTCTGTTACTGGAAACACCGTGCTGTGGACACCAGCTAGGAAAGTCACAATAGACCCTGCTGTGTGTCATTTCTACAATCTAAGGGATCGCCACATTCGTTGCATTAATAATATCTCCAATGTTTAACCTTTGACATTTTCTCTGTGTTCACCCTAGTCCCAGCTCTAATGAGGGACTTACGAGACCTCTTAACTTCAGTGTGTCCACGTGGACGTCACCTTTCACCTTTGCCGGTGTATTTGATTTTCCCTCCCACTCCCTTATCTGCACCCTGATTAGCTACTGGATCAAGTCTGTACTCCAGGGCCTTTTATGATCCACTAACTGCCATGGTTTAGTTTAATTCCATTTTACTTTTCTAGACTGTTCTCTACCACACTTCAACTTTTGGCCTCGCTTTGTGCTAACTTGTCTCCACGAGATGTGTGAACCACATGCATCCTTGTTGTTAAGACTTTGATATTGATTTTCCTCTCAGAATTCCTCGCCTCTCTCAGGTCCTATTTCTTCTTTGGAGTATATTTAGGAAACGCCAATAAAAGCAAATTTTCTCATTATTTTTCCACTGATTGGGACGCTTAAATTTATATTAAATTTAGTTCTTCATTATGTGCATTGTTTCTGATTATACTCGTTTTGAAGAATGTATTATATCTCTTTGAAAGTAAGAAATTTAAAGGCAACAATTATTTCACATAATTATATCACTATCTAGGATATTGCAGAAAACAACATAGTTACTTAATAAATAGTCATTTATTAAATGGAAAGAGTGGTATGAAATCAAAGAATTTATTAGCCTAGTGTCAGAAGAGCTGCTTAACCTTTACAATCCTGGAAGTAGGCAGATTATTATGAGTTCTTAATAAAAGAAAAGAATATAAGAAGCTGGAGTGTTCAATGTGGTCTTTGGTGCCACAGCTCTTTGGAATTTTCTCCAGCAGCAGAAAATCATTCATAGGAACCTGGACAGAAGTCCATGAAGTGAGATGTTTTCCTTGCTTTCGTCCCGTGTCAGAGAACTCAAAGCAATAGAACAAACAATAATCTTTTGATAAGAAACATGCTCACACACATTCATACACAGGGTAAAAAGGTGTAAAGAATTTGAAATATGCTATTCCTCTGACACTTATCCAATTAATATGTATTAAGAAAGAGCTAGGCCAATTATTTATGATAAATATTGCCTTTTGAGAAAGTCAGGGAGGGCTACTTATCCCAGTCACACACAATTTTTTAAATGTGACACTCCTAAAAGGTAATCATTCTATTTTGGAATGAAAAATAGTGTTTCTGTTACAGCAGGGCTCCATATAATGCCAGAGTGAACAGGACGACAACAACTGGGAAAAGAATCAAGTTTCTGGCAGTTGAATTTTTTGGAATAGGAAGGACACACAAAAGGGTGCAAACACACTAATGTATACTGTAAAACATCTGAGGTTAACACACTTTGTTTTCCGAAGTGAATGATGCTTCCTTTTTGAAAGGCACTAGGAGGCAGGGGCTACCCTTTCCATGCTGCGGGGTGCAGTGGCAGAAGCTGCCAGTTTGCTGTATGCTGGTGACCCATTCAGTGTCACATTCCCCAGCCCCTTTGAATTTTAAGGAAAACAGTAGAGACTCTGAGAAAACACCAAGGACAGGCGCACCTTATTTTCTTGCACTTCACTTTATTGAGCTTTGCAGCTCCGGCATGTTTAACAAATGGAATGTTCTTGGCAGCCCTGGATGAGAAGTCTGTCAGTGTCATTTTCCAGCAGCATATGCTCACTTTGCGCTTGTATGTCACACTTGGTAATTTTCATAATATTTCAAAGTATTTCATTACTATTGTATCTTTTATGGTACTCTGTGATCAGTGATTTATTTTATTTTTTATTTTACTTTAAAGAGACAGGGTCTCACTGTGTTGTCCAGGCTAACCTTGAATTCTGGACTCAAATAATCCTCCCACCTCAGTCTAGGATTACAGGATCTAGCTGTATGTAATCAGTGATCTTTAATGTTACTATTATAATTGTTGTGAGGGACCACGCACAATGCCTATAAAGATGGTGAACTTAACTGACGTTTTGTGTATGTTCTGACTGCTCCACTGACTAGCCATTCCCCTCTTCATTTCCCTTTCCTAGCGCCTGCCTGTCCCCAGAGACACAATATTGAAATTATACCAGTGAATAACCCTGCAGTGACCTGCACATGTTCAAGTAAGAGTTGAAGATCTCTCTAAGTCAAAAACTTCAAAAGCTCAGTGAAGAAGGAACATAGAAACACATTACCGGGGAAGAGTTACCCCCCCACCCCCACCCCATGCCCAATAGGCAAATGGAAAATGCAAAGAAAAGGTTTGAATGATAAAAAGTGAAACAGTCTTACTGCTAAATACAAAGTTTTCTGGATGGAAGTTCAAACCAGCCACATTTCCTCAAGCCAAAGTCTAATTCAAATCCTTCAATTCTCTAAATCTCTTCAATTCTATGAGCACTGAGAGAGGTAAAGAAGTTGCAAACAAAAATTGAAAGGTAAAAAAGGTTGGTTCATGGGACTTAAGGAAAGCTGCCATTGCTATATCATATGAGTGCAACGTGAAGCACCAAAGGCTAATGGAGAAGCTTCAGCCAGTTGCCTAAGAGATGTAGCCAAGATAACTAATGAAGGTGATTAATCTAAATAACAGAGCAAGGAGAAGTCAATGCCTTGCTTCAAAGCTTCAAAGGACAGACTGACTCTCTCGTTAGGGGCTAAATGCATCTGGTGACTTTACTTTTAAAGAATGCTCATTTACCATTCTGAAAATCCTAGGGAACTCAAGAATTATTCTAGATCTACACTGCCTGTGCTCTATAAATGGAAAAAAAAAAAGCCTGGATGAAAGTACATCTGCTAGCAGTGTGGTTTACTACATATTTTAAGCCCTCTGTTGAGACCCACTGCTCAGACAAAAACATTGACAATGTAGTTGCTCACCCCAAAGCGCTGATGGACATGTATAAGGAGATTAATGTTGTTTCCATGCCTGCTAACACAACTAACACAACACAACATCCACATTGCAGCATATGGATCAAGAAGTAAATTCAACTTTTAAATCTTACTGTTTAAGAAATAGATTTTGTAAGACTAAGGCTGCCATAGACTGTGAGTCATCTGATGGATCTAGACAAAGTAAATTGAAATCTTCTGGAAGGGATTCACTCTTCTAGATGCCACTAAGAACATTTGTGATTCATGAGGAGAGGTCAAAATATCAATCCTAAACAGAGTTTGGAAGAAGTTGACTTCAACCTATAGATGACTTGGGATTCAAGTCTTTAGTGAAGGAAGTCACTGCAGAAGTGGTGGAAATATAAAAAGAAAAAGAACTAGAAGAAGAGCCTGAAAATGTGACTGAATTGCTGTAATCTCCTGATAAAACCTGAACAGATGAGAAGTTGTTTCCTATGAATGAGCAATGAAAGTGGGTTTTTTGTGATGGAATCTCCTCCTGGAGAAGATGCTGTGAACAACATCTGTGAAGATTTTGAAATGACAACTAAGGATGCAGAATATTACATCAAGTTAATTGATAAAGCAAGGGCAGGATTTCAGAGGATAGACTAATTTTGAAAGAAGTTCAACTGGGTCAAAAATATCATCAAACAGCATCACATGCTTTAGAGAAATCTTTCATGAAAGGAAGTGTCAATCCATTGACAAACTTCATAGTTGTCTTATTTTAAGAAATTGTCCAAGTCAGCTCATCTTTCAACCGCCATCCCACTCAATCAATAGTCTTCATGGAAACAAAACTTTCCACCAGCAAAAAAGCTGAAATTAAATTAAAAAGAAGACTATGAGTAGGCCCTAATCCAATATGATGAATGTTCTTATCAGCAAAAAAAATGATGTCTTCCTTATAGCTCAGATCATCAGCATATTTTAGCACTTAAATTAAGGTATGTACATTATTTTGTTAGACATAGTGCTATTGAACACTTAATACAGTGTAGTGTTAACATAGATTTTATATGCACTGGGATGGTGATTGAAAGAAGGCATCCATTTGAAAGCCCAGGAGAGAGGCCTCAGAAAAAACCAAACCGGCTGACGACTTTGTTTTGTACTTGTGGCCCCCAGGAGTGAAGGAAAATAAATTTTGTTGTTTGAGCCACCAAATTTGTGACTATACTATGGCAACTCTAGTAAACTAATACAGAGTCTTTTCTATGCATTTACGTTGAGAAGTCCGGGAACTAACTTAGTGTTCCTGTGACCTGAACAAAAGGAGTCTGACAAGGATTAATGGGGCAATATTTTACCATGAATGTTTTCGGGGGAAACAATAATATACATTGCCAACATGTTACAAAAAAATAATAGCTAACATGTAGTGGACATTTTTCTATGTGTCATACATGTTTCCAAGAACTTTAGCATCTATTGGTTTGGGACAGTATTTTGTTTGGTCCCTGCAGTATCCAATGCAATAACTACTGCTAGTTTACAGATGGGAAAGCTGAGGCACCGAGAGCTTACACGACTGATCCACAGAGACAATGTAATGTTGGACAGTGGTGTCAGTTAAAGTAGTTGAACCCTAAAGCTCATACTTGTAACTTTAGTAACATTTAGCCTTTTCATTTAGGATCACATTTTCTATTTTTCATGTATATTTGAACATATTGCTACCACTACCTTGCAAATGAAAATTATCCCAGGTATTTGTCCTTGAAGTATAAAATCCCAACAATCTCTTAGCTAGTCTTTCTTGCTAAGGACTAGAAGCAAGAGTTCAGGAATATAATCAAATTTGGTCTTCTCAAGTCTTAGGTTGTCTACATATTTGAGTTCCAGTTTCTTTTTTTCTTTTCAGTTTATAACCTTGCCATTTTTCATCATCTATATTAAAAACAAACATGTCTCTATTTATTTATGCACTGACTTATCCCAACTGTTAAAGTAAAAATAATACTTGGCCCTAGGTTTGATCTCAGCAGGATAAAAACTATACCAAATAATCAAAAGAAAAAGGAGGGAAAGAGTGGAGAAAAAGAAAAAGACATAAAAATTAAATTATATATATAATCATTTGATCATATATCGTATATCAAGCAAAAATAATCTATATAGCTAAATATAATAAAGTATATTGTTGAAAAATGGGACGTTTATCTACAAAAGTATACATTCAAATTGGAGCACACTTGCTCACTAAAATCATTTGGCCAATGTGTCATATATAGCCATAGAGTTCAAGGTTTCTGACTATTTAATGTGAATCCATGTAAAGGTGACTCTTTAATGAGTTCTTTTCAGATAGCTACATACTTCATAAAATTCCAACTATTTTAAACTCCAGTGACTCTGAGAATATAGAACATTTTGTTCAGCTTCGCATTTACATCAGAAGCAATATTAAACTCCCAAAGTAAAAAGACTGGTCAGATCTGCTCTATGGGCTAGTGGTCATGGGATCGTTACCTGATGTAACCAGGCCAAAAATAATATAGGGTATTTCAGTAATTTGGTCCCATTTTAAGAAGAGTGGTGGCTGAAAAAATAATTTCAATAGTATCTTCAGAAGTTCTAAAAGATGATCTGACACGTTATAGAATCTGAGGGCTTATAAGCTGGACAAAATACGAATGGTCAGAGGCATCACACTAGGTAAGGATCATTTTAACAATATATATGGAGGAGAGTTCAGAGTTTTGTTTCTACGCCTTGAGTCATTCACTGTATAACTTTTGAAAATCTTTATGTTGGAATAGCCATTGCTTCATAGTTTCTATTCATTGACCCTAAATTTTTCTTTTGTTTTAAACATAATTCGATCTTATATTAGCCCATGCTTTGAAGATATAAAAGAGCCTTCATTTTTCCTTGAACTTATCTATTTCATTACTTGATTGGGGCTTATATTAATACCCCAAATTCCTTCCATGCTTCCTCTATGAAATACTTTGCAAAACTTTTACATTCTGTCAGTACTTCTTTATTAACTATTTCATTTTTTCATCTTTAAAATGCAACATACAACATTCAACTTAATTTCCATATGGAATGTCTCCATGTTGAGAATGTCATCTTACTTTTTTCCTTCAATTCTTGACATGCTTGTCATCTTATGTAAGCCAGCTGGTCATATGGTAAAAATCCATAAACTTCATTTCCACTTAGTTTTATCTAAAATGTAAATGCAATTGGATGGATGAAGAAAATATTCTGATAAGTTTAAGTGCTTAAATTATGTATCTGTATAATTTACAATTTACTGTTTATTCCCTCTTGTATCAGCTATTCACCTATTTTTCACAAACTTTTTGTTTATTTATATTTTATACCTTTTCCTCCTCAGAAGTTCATATACTCTGATATAACCTGGAAATAATATTAAAATAAAATAACTACTGCCAAACCATTAATATTTTGCTTTCATTTCTTGTAAGAGCATTCTATAAGAATGTACTAGCAGAGATTAAATGAACTATATCATTCATGAACCTATGGAAAACCATTATTTTTAGAATATATTTTCTAGCTCTTTAAATAGTCCAAAACTAGTTTTATTCTTTTTTTATTTTAGAAAAAATCAGTGAATTCCTTATTTTCCTTCTAAGAAAAATTAAGTTAGCAAAACCAAGCTTTTATATTTTAAAAATACTATTTTCATTATTTTAACTCAGGGGTTACAGAATTTTTTTGCATCAAACTTTTGGTAAAGAAGATCAAAACATACCAACAACATAACTGGACCGTTATATTTTCTCTATAGCTGTGGTTAAACACAGAAAATGGCCCAAATCATCTGCAATGGCAACATACCAGTGTTTCTACATTCATCCTTTTTGCTGTTACTAGCAATTGATTCAATAAGGAAACATGTATTAAAGATTTTAATTGTGTTAGAAATTGCATCTGGGATACAAGAATGAACAAGGAAAAAAATGGGCAAATTTTCATGATCTTGGATTTGGCAAAGGATTCTTAGCTATGACACCAAAACCATAATCAAAACAGGAAAAAGTAGACAAACTAAACCTCACCAAATTAAACTTCTTTTCTTCAAAGGACACCATCAAGATACTGAAAAGATAATCCAAAGAAAAGGAGAAAATATTTGCAGATGATATATCTGCTAAAAGGCTTATATCTAGAATATATAAATAACTTTTACAATTTCATAATAAAAAGATAATATAATTTTAAAACTGTACGAAGGATCTGAATAGGCATTTTTCCAAGGAAGATATACAAATAGCTAATAAACATATAAATAGTGCTTATTAGTTATCAGGAAATCAAAATCACAACTAGTTACTACTTCATGCCAAGTAGGATGGCAAGAAACAACATAACAAGTTTTACTTGAAAAACTGTGGGAAAATCAGAATTCTCGTACGCTGTTGCCGGGAAATGGGGATGGAAAACAGCCTGGCAGTTCCTTGAATGATTATACATAGAGCTAACATATGACCCAACGATTCTACTCCTAGGTAAATACTCAAGAGAAATGAAAAATATATGCGTGCAAAAACTTGTACACAAATATCCTAACAGTATTATTCCCAAGAGCCAATAAGTAGCAACAACCCACATGTTCATCAACTGATGAACGAGTAAACAAATGTTGTCTAGCTACACAATGGAATATTATTCTTTCATAAACAGGGATGGAATACTGACGTGTGCTACAATATGGATGAACTCTGCAAATATGCTGGTAAAGAGAAGCTAGTAAGGAAAGAGTGCGTGCTATGTGAAATAAAATGCACGTATATGAAAGCCCAGAATAGGAAAAACCATAGGGACAGAAAATACATAAGGGCTCAAGGAGTATGGGAACGTAATAACTAAAAACCACAGAATTTCTTGATGAAGTGACTAAAAGATAAGAGTGGTGATGGTTACACAGGTCTGTGACCGTATGTTATATATATTCAATTGTATAATTTAAATGGAAAAATTGTATGGTATATAAAGTAGACTTCAATAAAGCTGTTAAATAAATTTATGAGAAGAAAAAATAAGGCTGGAGAATTTTCTTAACCAGGTATCAAGACTGGTAGAGCTGCAGAAATAAAGACCAAGTGGTAGAGGTTCAAAGATGGGCAAATAGCCAAGGGAAAAGAACAGAGAATGTAGAAACATACACATATAAATACTTACTTACAAGGGATGATGTAGTTCAGAGCCATTGGAGGTGAGGACGGTCTTTTAAATAAATACAACTGGGTCAAAAAGAAAAGAAGAGTCAATGAATATGACGTACATCTGTTTTCAAAGATCCCACGGTCTCGTTCCATTTAGTAAGTCAAAAAGGCAAACTTGGGTTGAAAGGAAAAGTTATCTCCTAACAAACTGCCATAGAATTCTCTCTTCTCTATCCTGTGTGAACCTACCCAAATACTTTGAAGTGCAGACAGACAGTTGAATACTTCCAGCCCCATTGAATAACTGACATAATATTCTGTTAATTAATTAAAGTACTTCTTTTTCTGACATTTAATACAAGGAAATTGCTTTGGAAGAATAAGGCCCAAAATGTTAAGCCTGGTTTCTTCACTCCCTCTCTACCTCTTTTCTAGGGCTAAATGATCCCTGGGGTTTAAACTCTCTTACACTTACGATTTCAGCATCATCGCTCTGAAACTGCTAAGATCCCTGCTGTCAACTTTAAATGTTACAAGTGGCCTCATAAACTCAGAGGTTGCCTTAATTTCATGCAGTGACTTTTCATAGTTTTCCCAACATGCAAGATTGCATACTTTATTCCATTGAAAATTGCTTTGGAATTTTTTTTCCCCAGAAAATGTGAATGAAATTCAATAATACGGAATGAAGTGCTAACATGTTCCTACTTAGGAGCTTCTAAGCCAGATTTCCACCAAGATTAACATATATAAACTTCAGATTATTATTCTTTGTAGTATAACAGGTGTGTGTGTAGGCTTGTTGATCCCTCTCTGGAGCTTAAAATGTGAAATCACCTTCTCTCTTTAAATAACCATATATATTTTAATGTTTAGTCTCTTTATTGAAGTTATAGCCATCTTATCTACCTTATCTTTGTAAAGTCTTATTCAAAACAACCTTAGACTTGTCAGCTGCATTTAGAAAGTAATATGTTAATACTGATCAAGACATGTTAGCATATTTATAATACTTAGCACTGTAATTTATTTTCCGGGAATTTATCTTAAAATAATCCAAAAGTGGGAAAAGAAATAATCATTATGTTCTTATTCATGTTAACCAGAAAAATAGAAATAGTCCACGTGTTTAATATTGTGGGTATGGGCTATGGCAGGGGATTATAAATGAATTGTGAAATCTATTTAACGAAATTATAAAATCATCAAAAGTTAATATGAAGATTATTTTGAAAATACCAGAAATGCTGAAGATACATAGGTGCTTATACTAAGATTTCCCTTAGTCCAATAATAATTATGCAAATCTTTATTTAGTTTGTATAAGTAAATATAGAAGAAACTCTAGACAGCAGATTGAATCAACTTGTTTAAATGTTTAATAATATATTTGATAGTTGTATAGCATTTTCCAGGAGAAAATACAGTTAGAATTATAGTCCTTGGTAAACATTAGTCAGTTTTTGGCTATCCAGCACCAAATCTCTATTATATCCCTACTCAAGCTTCCCCTAGCAGGAGTGCCTTATATGCAAGGGTGCCAAAAAATGTATACACGCTAAAAGAAAGAAAAAAATACAGTATTAAAATTAGAATAATGTATTCTATAGAAAAAGGTGAATGCCAGTCACATTTGAGCACCTCTTGTAATTGCAAATTACAAGAAGGCAAATATGACTTAAGTATTACAATTTTATTACAGCTTTTTTTCCTTCATAAATGTATACACATTTTTTTAGCATCCTCTGAATATACACTTTGGAAGTAGTGGTGCGTCTCAAATAGGAAGAGGAAAAGGCAGATTTATTCCAATTTTTTCACACTTGGTACTCTCAGGTAGCAGACATTGGAATGAGAGCCAGAAAATCTCAGGCTTTCTCTCAGGACTTTGAATTTGGAATAATTTATACAACAACAAGAGGCTGGTTGGACATCATGTTCAACACAAAAGCAGTGCCAGACTTTTTTGTTAGCTTCAATTTTTTATGAGAATAATAAACACTCCGGAGCTCTTCGTGTTTTTCCTGATTTCTACAGCTTTTCCCTCTCTGCTCTGAGAAATCTCAAATTTTCCCATTACTCATCGCCTCGCACCCTTTCTGATCTGTGGCACACACAGGGCTTCATGCATTGAAGTTGTTTTCGAGCACATCCCCTAGTGAGAATGCGCGTGGAAAATGACACAGAATAAACTTCACACACGAGGAGAAATGTTATAGTGGGAAAAGAGAGGCAGAAAAGGCATCAAGGAAAACAGATAGAAGTGATTCAGTTTATCCCTTCCATTCAGAAACACGGAGAAAAATCAGAGTGAGAGTCATCTGGGTTAGTTAGCTACCGTGCATCTTACGAGTTTAAGCAGAAGCTTGTTTGAATCTGAGGAACGAAGGCCCTCTTCACCCTAAGATTTTTCTGTGTGGTCATGGAGGAGGTCTCTGTTTGGTTTGTACTATTTTATTTTTTTCATTTTCATTAATGCATGCTCTGTGGGGGAAGGGTAGCGTGTCTGTTGAGGGTGATATTTTTGTCCTTCTTATTCAGAAAACATCAAAGGCTTTATGCTTAGATGCCCTGGTAAGGCAATTAGGAAGATCAGATTTGTTTTGTTTTGTTTTCATTCTACCCTGGGAGTCTGGGTCTGACTCCTTATTAACAACAACAACAACAACAAAATAATATTGCGTAAAACTAAAGGATTTATTTCAACAACAAGAAGAAATGAAACACAGACTTAAGACTACTGTCTTCTAGAACCTGGTGGTGAGCATTAAGTGGGCCACTCCCCCAATCATCCGTGGTTTATCACAGAACTTTGCCAGCCTGAAACCTCTAGATAACTTCCCCAGGGGAATGCTTACTCAGCGGAATCATAGGAAGGCCATTCCATCTGGCTGAACAGCTTACCGAGGGAGGAACGGGCGTGGTGGTGCTAGTCACTTATTTCCAAGAAGTTCCCTATGGCTTAGCTTCTAAGAAGAAAACATCAGACGTTTTCCTAAATATAAACAAGGGAAACTCTGAGAAAAGAAATTAAAGGCTAAAACAGCTGGAGGAATGGATTTCAAACTAATAAAATTAAAATTTTAATATTAATATAACTCTTATTGCCACAAAACAAAGCATGGGACTACATCAGTTGTATGTAGACTAAACAAGCTATGATTTTATCATGGTAGCCTTTGCTTTGCTAATCTCCAGCCACCTGAAAATATAACAAAACCAAAGCCTCAAAACCACATCTGGCTTCCTCACCACACCATGCCATCCTTTGCTACCAGACTTGTGGGAAGCTAAGCCTTGATCAAACACAGCCCATGTCAGGGATTTTCCAAGAACTTTATGTCCCCAAAGTAGACTCCCAGCTGCCATATTTTCTCACTCCAGGTTGAGTGGATTCCTCGGTTTATTCCTCATAGGGTTACAGTCTGGGCCACTACACCACGGTTTCAGTGTGTCTCTGACTTGTTTGCCAACAGCCAACTCACTGAGGTCACTGTGTGCTTCTAGTTGGCTGCCAGATTCTAGGTCATGGCATTACTATCAGCTCGTAGACATTGCTTTTCAGGCCCTCTTGTCCCTTTTCTTCTCTGTATCCCAATGAGCTTCCATAGTCACCTGTTAAATCAGGAAACAAATTTGCTGCCCTCTACCACCACGAGCACAGACTTCTACCTGTGAGCTCCGTGTCCTAGGGAGATTAAGGATTTAATGCAATTAGACTGTCTCACCCATGGGATCCTCCAAAGTCCTTGCCTATTGACTACCTTGTCTTCCTATCAACACAGCCATAAACATTAGTCCCTCATTTTCTGTTTTTCTGATAATTTCCCCCTCAAATCTGTGAACAGAACCAGAAGATCAAAATATTTGGTGCAAAAGCAGTCTTCCACAGTCAGGTTCAAAAAATATTTTAAGTGAGGATCATATCACTGTCACATTACCATGGAATAAAGTGATACTCTGTCTCTAAAAAAAAAGAAAGACTCTAAACCATGCAGTTAAAAAGACTGATTCCTTGCGTAACCCATTTGACAGAGAGGATGAGGAGGGTAACACGAAGGCCTTCAGTGGAGCTATGACGTCTGTGGGTAATTTTTCTCTGCATTGTCCCAACCAGGACTTTGCTCTTCACTAGGGAGTATGAAACATGCCTTCCAATCAGCACAGGGAACAGAGAGAAAAATAAGAGTGCTAGACACACACCGATGAACTCTCCGATTTACAAGACACAGAACTGGGGCTCTCTCAGATGAATAATGAAAGCAGGAAGCTATTATTTTGTCAAAAGCATTTGAGAAAACAAACCTCCTGAACAACAATAGAAAAGTCCCGAGCTGAAAGGGAAATGTCAACAGTGGTCTAAGCAGCCTGAGAACACAGACACAGCACATGTTATTTTGCAGGACCCCACATGCAGAATGAACATCGCAGCATAGATCAGCCTCCGCAAAGAGACTCCAGGGCACTTCAGAAAGCCTTTGTGTAACCTGGCAAGAGGGAAACGTGGATGGAGGGTTTCCCAACAATTCAGTAATGAGAAGAAATGGGATTGCCTATCGGATCCTGTCCTCTTATCCTTACTTTATATTCTTACTTTGTGTGCTTTTAAAAGTATCTTTCTACATAGCATAAAAGAACTTAGGTAGCCGAAGGATTATCTCCTTACGACTCCAGTCCCAAGGTTTACAGGGAGACTAAGGAGACAAGGGCTATGAGAGAGATTTGGCTGGAATGGAAATACAGCTCTTTTTGTATTTCAGGTTGCAACGAGATGAAAAAGAAATCAGAATAATGGGGCTTGCTGACATTTTTTGTTATTTAGGCTTTTGAATGTACTGCTCTTCATAAAAGTTGTTCTTAGCCCTTGGGAGATGTGTGTGTGTGTGTGTGTATGTGTGCTCGGAGTTTCACTTGCTAGGGGAAAATTGGCTTCCCTCTTTTCCTTCTTTCTCCTACAGTGTTTTACTGCACTTGTGCAATAACCTTAAATTCACTGTGACCACCAGCTTTGAATCCCCAAGGAGCCGTACAAACCTGATAGTTCCAACTTTAATGCAGACGAGAGGAGGAGGAACCCCGAGCAAAGGTGGCACACTGGGATGCCTGCAGGGACCAGGCAGTGAATGAGGAAGCCAGGCAGCCTGCTCTTACAGGACCCAGCTCTTACTCTATTCTCATGGATTATTTTTAGAGATTCTGGGTTTTCTAAATTACCCAGGTATTTAGATTTTTAGGTAAAAAATCTAAATCACTCTTATTGTAAAATGTTGGTTTCTTCTTTTTAAAAAGGCAGTCCCAGCCAAGTAAAACCTGAGGCTTTGACCATGTGTCTGAACTGAGAGCTAGTTCCCAGCACAAAACAAAGCCAGGTGGCCTGACTCACACCTGTGATCCTAGCACTTTGGGAGTTGGAGGTGGGTGGATTGCTGGAGATCAGGAGTTTGAGACCAGCCAAAGCAAGAGCAAGACTCCATCTCTACTAAAAATAGAAAAAAATTATCCAAGTGTTGTGGCAGGTGCCTGTAGTCCCAGCTAATCAGGAGGTTAAGGTAGGAGGATCCCTGAATTCAGGAGTTTGAGGGGGCTGTGAGCTAGACTGAGGCCACCACACTTTAGTAGGGGACAACAGAGAAACAGAGTGAGATTCCATCTCAAAAAAAAAACCTAAAAAAAAAACTTAAAACAGAGAAACCAACAGAAAACAATTTTGGAGGGGTTGCCAGGGATTAACACAGACAGCCTTGATAAATGGCATTTTGGTGAGAGGGGTTTGGAGAGTCAAGGAAGCCAAATTGGAAACCAGTGGGAGGGAAGGGGGGCACTAGCAGAAACACCTTAAACATACTATGGCATCTCCATAATTAGCCCAACTCATCAGCAGGGAAACAGATACACCATCAACCCGCCCAACCTGGTAGAAGGTAGAGTCTCGCTCTTGCCCATCTTCACTGGATCCTTTGTCAGGGGCACATGATTCTAAGGAATAGTGTTTGAATAAACCAAAGTGATCTGTGATCCACAGTGAACAGTGTCCCCAAAGTGGGGTAGAATCACCCAAGCTGAGGTGTACTAAGTAGAAAACAATTCAACCAGTTCAGTGGAAACACTATTCTTAACCCAAGCATTATATGATGCTAACTTCAAAGACATGAGGACTGCATGTGGAATTCTATTTGAATATAGTTTCTGGATTCTAAAGACTTGTAATAAAGTTCCCACTCAAAGAGCTCTTTCAAGAATTCTTACGCATAGATAGAAATTGAAACAGATACAGATATAGGCATGGATAGCCTCTGACCCATGCAATATCCCAAGAGAAAGCAAATTATCCTCTTTCATAGGAAGCTGTGCTAACTAGATGTATTTCTGTACTATGTGTCACAAATTACCCTTTAACAAGAAGTACGGATAAAGCAGATAGTCATCGTTATCCAAGGATATGAATACATACACAATTAAAATGTGTATGTGTGTGTGTGATTTATAATGCAATGGAAAGGTAACTTGTAGATACTTAACAGTTGTGACTTCTTATAAGTATTTCTGACTCCTGGATACTTCCTAGAGCTTAGTAAAAGGTATAATGTCCACCACATCTTCACTTGTTTGCTGTATGTTGCCCCTAGATCTGCTGACTCAAAAAAAATCCATTACCTGGTCAAGACCCAATACCTAGGAGAGTGATTCCTAGGCATTTTTAGCAGATAATAAAACCATGTTATAAACTCAGCAAAAACTATCTACAGTAAATTGTTAATTCATTATGTTTTTAAATAAACTATATAAAGTTGTTTTACTTGTTTTTGACTATAAAAGACATAAATGTTTATTTTAACGATTTTCAAAAATAGAGAAAAGATGTCAAAAACTCTAATAATTATCATACACTCTGTACCAGGTACAAATTTTTTACAATTTTTTTTGGGGGGGTAGAATAATTATTTTTAAAAATCTGCAGTAAATTTATTGAGACTATAATTTATTGAGCCTATTTTAGGATAAGTTTATAGAGAAGAATTTATAAGACTATATATACTTCTGTCTTTCTATACATTTTGCCAAATTTCCTTCCAAATGTTTGTACCAGTTTCACTCCAACCAGAATTATATGAAGGACCAATCAGAAATATAAATTTAAATTTCTAGCAGATTTAATTATTAAAATATACATAGTAAGATACGTTGGGGAAGATAATTTGGGCATTTTAAAAGCATAAAAAATTAGTGTACTTTTACAATTGCATTCTTTTCATTGCTAAAGTTTGTTTCTAGACAAAATCTTTGTTTCTAGTGCAAGATCTTTTTTTTCTGATGACACAAAGGTAAGCATAAATCTGTTTCAAAAGAAGAAAAATATGCACTGAATTCAACTTATCTTCTGTGATTTACATATAACATTTTTGGATTAAACCCAAATGCAGAATTTTAAGGATAACGAACTTATAAGAGTTCAAGAAAACTCAAATGAAATTTGTTTTTAAGACCATTTGTACATTACACTATTATCAAAATGATTGTGTTCACCTGAGGCTCGCTTATAGACAAAAGATGCCAGTACGCTCTACCTTAATCAGTGAAAAGAAAATACTTACTATTGTTATGCCAGAGGCTTGATTGAAATTAAAAAGAAAGTTGCATTTTCTTTCACTCACATTGAAAACTAAACTTCAACAATAATTAGTTTATTTTAAACCCCAGTCTTTCATTAAGCCTACAGAAAATGGTCGCTCTCTGTTCTTTGAAATATTAAGGTAAATATCTATTTTGAGAACAAAATGTTCCTGGGACTCTCGTATTTTTCAATATGCTAAATTATGATCAAAGAGGTGAGATTAGAATTGAGCAGCAAAATAGCACAATAAGAATTTAATCTTGCTTTATAGCCAGCGTCTGGCCCAGAAACTATGTGTGCCTCAATTCATTTCAGCGCAACAAATATCTATGATGTGTTTTCTGGGTGCCAAGGAATTCCCAGATTCCAAGAATGCAACAATCCCCATTAGACCCCCTGCCCTAGCAAAGCACATCATCTGGTGAGGGGGCCTACTTGAAAAGTCAACTGGCAACTCAATGGAATGTGACAAAGCTGATTTAGTGGTTGAACAAGTGGGGCTAGAGGAAGAAAAACTCACTCAGCCTGAGAAGGTGGAGTGTTTTCTACATATGGCTGGCTCCCTGGCCAAATTTCAAGGTATTTCATTCCAATAAAGCTAACCTGAACATGAGTGGAGAAAAAAAATAGAAAGATACCTGGGAGAAAAGTCTCGAGAAAGAACACACAACTGGGAATTGAATGGCTTAAAGTCCTAGCCTTCTAGAAGCAAGATGACAAAACATAGAGGGCATTCTCTGCAGACACACCAGGACAAGGCGGGACTAACAGGAGTGACTCTGAGTTGAGCCAGCCGCTCCCTGTGTCGGTGGGTTTACTTTTAATGTATGTTCTACGGACAAGAAGAAAGTGTCTAAATTTGGGAGTTAAACACTATCAGCTACAGGGAAGAGTAGACTACTTTTATTTCTTAAGATGGAGTCTTGTTTTGTCACCTGGGCTAGAGTTCAGTGGCACTATACCCCCAAACTCCTAGGCTCAAGTCTCCTGAGTAGCTGGGATTGCAGGCACGGCCAGCAAGCCTGGCTAATTTTTTTTTTTTTTTTTTTTTTTTTAGAGAAGAGGTCTTGCTCTCATTAAGGCTGGAATTGAACTCCTGGCCTCAAGCATTCCTACTGCCTCAGCCTCTCAGAGTGTTGGGATGACCAGCATGAGCCACCACGTCCAGCCTACATTTAAGTAGTTCTGATGCAATCGTGGACATAAACACTTAATGGAAATTGTATTTTAGTGCATAAATTATGACTCAGACATTACGATTCACTATGCTGTGGGTGAGACTCAGGTATTTGGCCTGTAACAAATCACTAGAATGATTTTGCAGTTCACACTGCTTGAGATGAAAATCAGAATCTCACAGGTCTTGGTTCCCAGAGACAATGAAGACAAAAAAGGATTAAGGGCAGAAAATTTCCTCTAGCATCTCAAAAATCAACACATACAGTAATCCCCAAATTCCCAACACTTGCCATCCCCACTCAAAAATTATAATTATCAATTTCCAGCACGAAGGTTCAACATTCAGACAGGGAGCCAAAATTAGTGAATTCGTAGCGTGTGTCTTTTATATTTTAACATTTCCATCTAATCATTTGTTTGAATAAAGAGACTACTTCTTTGATTTTGAATTGAAGTGTATTTGCATTTCCTACAAAATTTGTACTTCAGACTAGGCTAACCACCTTTATATTCTAATACTATGAATAAATGCATTAAAAATAAAGTATTTTTAAGCCTTAAAATGCATGTTTATGATGCTCAAGGAGCCCATGTATAATACCTCAGTTCATTTTTTCTACATGTGAATTAAATAATGCACAATCATAAAAAAAGGTCTGTGGAGGGAAATGAGCATAAACATACCAAAAATAAAGGTAAGACAGTTTTGTAGAGAAGAATATTATTTAAATGAATGAATCAGGGAAAATCAAAGAATACCAATTCCACAAGTGGCATTTATAATACCGAATTAATGAAGAACTATTGTTCTCAAATTGGAAATGTCAATGCATATGTCTTATTTTCCAGCACAGACAGAAATTTTTAGAAATACCGTCACCACCTACTGCAAATGCCACTACTGCAAAGGCTCCTGAGGAGACCTGATCAAGCTTTGCAAAAAGTCAACTGCAAAGAAAGGAGAGGTCGTTGAGATCAGAAAATGGTTCTGAAAACCACACTGCACAAAACAAAACAAAAAAATAAACTTTGTGGTCAATATAAAGGTAAGATCAACAATTTGAAAATTCTTAGTCATTTATTTTCTAAATTTTAATTTAATGTAGGCAACTGGTCCCTATTTTCTTGCTCGTCTCCTCACAGCAGTTTCTGTGTCTTAATATCAGTCCTGTAAACCTGCCTTCAGTCAACTGCTACTATTACATTCTAGGCCAGCTAAAGAAGTCCTGAAAAATAAAACCCATTTCACAACCTAAGTTCGTTTGTCTCAGTGGGATTCATTGTTAAGAATAGTCAGCTTCCCTTTGATTCTGTGAATTGGCTAAGCAATCTCACAGGTATGTTTTTCTTATAATCAAAGTACCCAGATGGAATGAGGAAACTCACCCGTGGCAGAGGTGTGGGAAGGTCAGCAGAAGGGTAATAGGGAATTGAGTATGGGGTGGAAATAGTCTCCAATCTAATTAGTTAGACAGGTGTGGACTTGCTTAGGTCATCTTTTTTTTTTTTTTTATATCAAGTGTTTTGAACATTACTCTGAAATTATAAAGGATAAATTTCCTTTTTTTCAAGGTTATAACTAAGTCCTTTTCCTGGGGATCCTTCCCTTGGCCTCCTAAACTAAAATTTCAATCTCTACCTCTTGATCTGATGCCTCTGTTTTATTCTCCTTTGGATTTCTGACTTGCCGATATGTTGTATAGTTTAGTAATTTATCTTGTTTATAGTTCATTTCTTCACTAAAATTCCCTGAGGGTAAGGATTTTTGCTTTTTTATTTAAAACCATATCCTCTAGACCTAACCTATTAAAGGCATTTGGTAATGTTTGTCAAGTGGTTTTAGAAATGAATTCACCTTTTTCATAATATTGCCTCAGATATCTAGGGTTCTCTAAACATTTTAATAAAATAAAGATAATATTGTGGATACTGGGACTAATACTCATTGAAAGTATCATACCTCTTAATCTGGCATTTTTCTCATGGTACATAATTGTTTGTTAATATCCATTGCAATGATCTGAGATATTGATTAAAGAATATTGGCTTCAATAGTCAAACCTACGTATTGAATAGGATCCTTAGTCAGGGGATTCAGAAATATGCATGTTAGCAGATTTCCTCATAGGAAGAGACACTGACAGAAATACACAATGAAAAAATCATAAAATGCGATGCGCTCCCCTGTCCGACAGTAAAGATGCTTCAATACATGGACATGAATATGTGAAGGTCAAATCTCTGCTTTTGTTGAGAACTATTGACTCAAGAAATAATGAGTAAAGTCAAGATTAACTTTTATTGACATATCACATGGAGAAAAGAATTATTTAAATTTTATCTTTAATTGAAATATCAGATAACAACTGAGAAAAAAGGGCATAAAAGTGTTAAGAAAACACAGAAATAAATCTGAGATATTGAATTTGGCTATGGAGGAAAAATGAAGCAACAGGTAAAAATGTCTAAAACATATTAAGTGAATAGTTGTACCAAAAAGAAACAAAAAGACTTATTCCTTCTACCAAAGGCTATGGTTCAGAATTTATCAACAAGCATGGACACAGATGTTGAAAATATGTAAAATCAGAGAACAAGTGGGGAAAAAGAAAGAAATGAGAATTAAAGAATATAAAATTAAATCTGAGAGGATATACAGGTAGATTTAAGCTCTTGAACGTAAAGGAAGCTGTCTGAAATAACCCTCCGAGAGGAAGCCCATATGAAGGTGGGGCTAATTTTCTCACTGCGGCACGCTTTGTACCATCAGATGACAGAAAGAAGAGTGGGGAGCAGACGGAGCCCTGTAGCTATGCAAAACTTTTGAATATATCCATATATATACCCTTTGTTGTTTATCAAGAACAATTATAATTTTATGTCAAGTTTAACTAAATAAATCCTTGCCAACAAGTTATTTCCCCAATGGGAACGAAATAACTGATTGGCAGATAAAAGGCAGACCCTCAGGTCAATCTACCTACATCTGCTTTCATTTCTATCTTAGAATCTCACATGATCTTCTACAGAGAAAAGAGAAACCTTCAGAGTCACGATGGCTTAAAGGCAGTTTTCGTGTCTTACAATTAAGGATGCTGCTTTGCAGGCCCATGGGCCCAAAGGGGAAAATATTTCATTTTAATAGGACAGTATGCCTTTACAGCATGCCAAAGAGAAATGTCTTTTCCCTGAGGTTCCCCTTCAGTAGGCAAACTGCAACTGTTCATTCATGCTAAAGTGTAAGGCAACCCCTTCTGCCTAAGGTACTCGATTTTGGACACCAAGAAGTTTATCAGCTCAGGTTAACTCAAATACATTCGAGACACAACTTAATATGTGCCAGACACTCCTCTAGGTTTATGAGGCATAAAACAACGGAGAAGACATAAATCACTGCAGCAAGCACTTTATAAAACTGTAGGAAAAATAAAATGTGTACATGGATAATTATACCTTGAAAAGTACCATAAGTGCCATTATAGAAGCCACCAATACTATGGAAGTTGACCACCGATTATGTTTGTATTATTTAGGGAAAGGTAATGAATTGGTTGGGAAATAGAACCTCCCTACATTGACCACCTCCTTCAGATGACCTAACTTTCATGGATCAGACATGCATCACACATACGCATCAGTACAGTAGTACAGTAGGCCTAGTTCCTTGGCCACCTTTGTATGTTATCCAGTTTGCTATAGTCACGTGGGTGATCAACTTACAGAGGTTCTACTGTATATAAAAGATGGTATAAATGTATATTTGTAATCTCTAGGAAAATCATTAAGAAAATAACATAAGGCAGCGCCTGTGGCTCAATTGGCTAAGGCGCCAGCCATGTACACCTACGGTGGCGGGTTCAAATCCCCAGCCTGGGCCCGCCAAACAACAATGATGGCTGCAACCAAAAAATGGCCTAGGCATTGTGGCAGGCGCCTGTAGTCCCAGCTACTTGGGAGGCGGAGGCAGGAGACTCGCTTGAACCTAGGAGTTGGAGATTGCTATGAGCTGTGATGCCATGGCACTCTACCCAGGGGGATAGCTTGAGGCTCTGTATCAAAAAAAAAACCCACAAAATAAATAATTTTTAAAGACCCCAAGCAATTAAAAAAAAAAAGAACGGCAAAAATATCTTCTTAAAACAAACAAGTAAATAATTGAAGAATGGAGGAACACAAAATGACTGAGACATACAGAAA
>CAUYQV010058453.1:0-26851 GCA_963574575.1 Galagoides demidoff
GGGCTGGGGATACGAACCCGCCACCTTAGGTGTACGTGGCTGGCGCCTTAGCCGATTGAGCCACAGGGGCCGAGCCGGTAAATTTCTTTAAGGTAGGGCTGTATCATACACTGCTTAGCACAGCCCTCATATTAGGATTGGATCATACAGTAAACATAAAAAATATTAATTTTTTAATTGATAATTGAATATAATGGACCATTACATGTTATAATAATGAGCTGTGAAATTAGGATAGATTATCAGTTTTAGGCTCGGCACCTGTAGCTCAGCGGTTAGGGTGCTGGCCACATACACAGGGACTGGCGGGTTCAAACCCAGCCCAGGCCCGCTAAATAACAATGACAACTGCAACAAAAAAAAATAGCCCAGCATTGTGGTGTGTAACTGTAGTCCCAGCTTCCTGGGAGGCTAAGACAAAAGAATCGCCTAAGCTCAAGAGTTTGAGGTTGCTATGAGCTGTAATGACATGGCACTCCACTGAAGGCAACATAGTGAGACTCTCTTTGTCTCAAACAAAACAAAACAAAACAAAAAAGATTATCGGTTATATATAAGGTAAAGTGATATAGAGTAACCTTCTGTATTTATAGATAGTTAATCCACTCTGTATGCTAAATATGTCATGGGTGCAGAAAACTTAAAACAGTTGAATAATAAAATCCTTACTTTCTGTTTTAAAAAAGTGAGATAATTTGGAAGCTCTATAACATTTCTCAAAATTTATACCATGAAATTCCCTTAAAATATATTTTTTAGGTAATTCTGAATAGTAAATAATCATAGATGAGATTCAAGATAATCTATATTAACAGTGAAGTTTCTTTCTTTCTTTCTTTCTTTTTTAAGAGACAAAGTCTTATTTTATCACCCTCGGTAGAGTGTTGTGGCATCACAGCTCACAGCAACCCCCAACTCCTGGGGTTCGGTGATTCTCCTGTTTTAGCCTCCTGAGTAGGTGAGACTACAGGCACCTGCCACAACGCCCAGCTATGTTTTTGATGCAGTTTGGCCAGGACCAGGTTCAAACCCACCACCCTCAGTATATGGGCCCAGCACCCTACCCACTGAGCCACAAGTGCCATGCAACACAAGTGAAGTTTCATTGCACTTCTACCCTTAAATATACATTCTATGTATATATTGCTCTTAATATTAGAAAACCACCAGTTTTTGGCTCAGCACCCATAGCTAAGTGAGTAGGGTGTCAGCCACATACACAGAAGGTGGCAGTTTCAAGCCTGGCCCAGTTCTGCTAAACAACAATGACAACTACTACAACAACCACAAAATGGCCAGCGTTGTGGCGGGTGCCTGTCGTCCCAGCTATTCAGGAGGCCGAGGCAAAAGAATCACTTGAGCCCAAGAGTTTGAGGTTGCTGTGAACTGTGACACCATGCACTCTACCAAGGGCAACATAATGAGACTCTGTCTCAAAAAAAAAAAAAAAAAAAGGAAACAGAAAACTACCAATTTAAAGTTACATGTTTCTATTTCTTTGTTTCACTCTAATTCTGTAACTTCTGGTTAACAAAAAAATTGATTGACTTATTTTGTTCTGTTCTACATGATGTGATACAGACTTCCATTTTTGTAAAAATAGAGACTTCAAGAGACTTAATAAAATACCATTTGACACACCAGCAACACTTAAACATCAGAAAATAAAATAAATGCCAGATAAAAAGAATATTATAAATTATTTTATAGTTTTATATAAACTCTAGGAGCTATATCTTACATATGATACAAATCTCTGAGGTAAATTAGGCATTATTATGACAGTTTTAATATCTAGAGCTATAATTCTGAGCATTAAAAATGAAACATGATAGATAAATATGAATAAGAAATTAAGTGGGCTAAAAAAGTGTTACCACTAATAAATGTGACATACTAACCTCAACAGCAAAGGTCAGAAAATACTTATTAAAGTCCTTAGGACTGCATCGAAGTACATACAGTCCAGTCTGATTACCTGCTTTCTTCAGTTTACTTATGGCAAAATCCATTCTAAAAGTAAAGAAGAAGTAATTTGAATTATAACATAGCAAGCACTGTGACTTTATGAGAAAATGTAATCTAAAAAGTCAAAACTCAAACCTAAAACACTCAAAATTTTTGGAAATCTCCTCTACTATATACGTTTAACAATAACCTCTCAAGGAAAAAAATGTAAGTACCAAGCTATTTTGCAATAAGTTAAAAACAATTCCAGGCTTTAAAAACAAATAAAAGGTATTATAAGACAAAAAAAATCATGAAGAATAATTCATTCACTTGAAGTTTCTACCTTCTGATTATAAATCTAATATTTTAAAAACCACACTCACTCTCATAAACTTCATTTAACTATGCAGATAATACAGCATAAATGTGTCCATTGTCTCTTCTATCATAGAAGTTACATAAAACTTTGTGTGCATTTTACTATTTTGTATAAAACAAAGTCTAATAGAAGAAATATGGCAACTGAGAAAGACCATTCATTTATAAAATTTGTTCCATGTTTAATGAAGCTGCACATTTGGGAAAAAAAGAAAATGTAATCTATGTGAAGACAAGAACCATTTGTTTCACTTACCATTATATTTGTCATACATCAATCAATGCCCTCACATCGTAGGTACTCAAGTGCTTGAATGATAGATTTGTAAATGAAATAATAGATGATTTTTAAAATAATAAACATATAAATTACAGACAATTATTAAGTAATGGGGAAAAGAATTCCTATTCAATTAATGGTGCTGGGAAAACTGAATAACTACATGTACAAGACTAAAATAGGATGGGCATCTCTCACCACCCACAAAAACTAGTTCACATGGATATAACACACTTTAGGCATGAAACTGTAAGAGGCCTAAAAGAAAAGCAGGAAAAATCCTTATAGACAATGGCCTGGGCAAAGACTTTATGAAGAAGACCTCAAAGACAGCCATGACAACAACAAAAATAAATGGAGCCTGATTAAATTAAAAAGCTCCTCCACAGCCAAGGAAACAATCAATAGAGTAAAGAGACAACCTACAGCATAGAAGGAAATATCTGCATGTTATACATCTGATAAAGTTCTAATAACCAGAATCTACAAAGAACTCATGCAAATAAGCAAGATGACATAAGACAAACCCATTATGAAATGATATGAAGCGTATGAACAGAAAATTTTCCAAACTTTTAATAGCCAATAAATATGTGAAAAAATAGTTGATCTAATATTCAGGGAAAACCAAATCAAAACAATGAGTTATCATCTAACTCCAGTAAGAATGACTTTTATACAAAAGTTCCAAAACAACAGATGTTGGCACAGATGTAGAGAGAAAGGAACACAGATGTTCAACCTTTTCTCTTCCACAAATTGGAAGACAAGAGTTGCCTTAATCTACACATTAAATACACAAACATTAATGAAACCCAATGAGCAAAAAATAAGG
The DNA here is from genome assembly GCA_963574575.1 of Galagoides demidoff. Taxonomy (NCBI): domain Eukaryota; kingdom Metazoa; phylum Chordata; class Mammalia; order Primates; family Galagidae; genus Galagoides; species Galagoides demidoff. The sequence goes on from CAUYQV010058453.1 coordinate 3,444, forward strand.
TCCGTCCAGTACTTTTCATGACATGTGCCACCACAGATAAGCAAAACATCAGCATGTGGCCTATGGGCTGTAAGTTGGACACTGCTGATGGGACTGCAAACTAGTACAGTCTTTGGAAAGTAGTATGGAGATATTTCAAAGAACGAAAAGTAGTAGATCTACCATTTAATCAAACAGTCCTCAACTGGGTCTTTATCTAAAGCAGTGGTTCTCAACCTTCCTAATAACATGACCCTTCAATACAGTTCATCATGTGGTGACCTCCAACCATAAAATTATTTTCGTTGCTACTTCATAATTCTAATTTTACTACTGTTATGAGTCATAATATAAATATCTGAAATGTAGGACATGTTTTCCGAGGTGGTGACCCACAGGTTGAGAACTGCTGAAAAGGGAAAAAGTCATTCTATACAAAAGACATATGCATTTGAACGTTTATAGCAGCACAATTTACAATCACAAAGATGTGGAAACACCCCAAAGGCCCATCAATGCATGAATGGATTAATAAAATGTGGTATGTATACCATGAAGTATCACTCAGCCATTAAAAAAAAAAAAAAAGGTAAACTGGGTGGCACCTGTGGCTTGAAAGGGTAGGGCACCAACCCCATATGCCGGAGGTGGTGGGTTCAAACCCAGCCCTGGCAAAAAAAAAAAAAAAAGTCAAAGAAAGAATATGCACACAATCTCAGAATTTTCTAACAATCTGGATAGAACTAGAGACCATCCTCCTAAGTAGAGTTTCACAAGAATGGAAAAACAAATACCACATGTCCTTGCTTTTAAATCAGAACTAAATGATCAACACATGTGTGTACATATGGTAGTGAAATTCAATGGAAATCAAGTAGGTGGAAGGGGTTAGGAGAGGATGGGTAAATTCATAATTAAAGGGCACAATGCACACTATCTGGGGGATAGACATAATTACAGCCTTGCCCAAATTGTACAAAAGTACAATTTGTAAACAAAATATTTGTACTGCCATAATGTTCTGAAATTTAAAAAATATAATTAAATAAAAAAGAAAATACAGAATTCATTTATATATTCCCTAAGGAAAAAAAAGTAGTTAACTTTTTGTAACAATATTTATTACAAAGTAGAAGTGCAGACTGAATCAAGTGTTAAGTATTACCAAAGATATATTTTCTCAATTTAGTGGTACGTTAAAGTGAAAGAAAGGATATGCACACAATCTCAGATTTTTCTTCTGCTCAGATTCTTCAAATCATAAAGAACATCCTCACTAAGAGATAATTAGGACTTGTGCTAAATTAGTGTTATTCACAATAGCTGGCTTCACTCAGCATTAAAGTAAGAGTATAAAACGTATGAATCCATACGATAGTTACTGGATACAAAATTAAAATTAAATTAATTTAAAAATTCAATTTCTCCATTGTACTGGCCATATTTCAAATGCTATATAGTCACATGGCTACTATATCAAACTGCACAAATACAGAACATTTTCATCACTGCAGAAAGTGCTACACAGCACTAATCTAGACATAGAGACATCATATATATCTTGTGTTCAAAGCTTTCAGTAGAAGTTGGATTATGCAAAAATACTGACACTTTCAAATTTTGCACTGCAGCTCCTGTGTAGTTTTTCAAAAGTTAATGAAACAGAAATTGCAGGTCTTTTGTTTTATTTTGAGACAAGAGTCTTGCTATGTTGCCCTTGATAGAGTGCTGTGGCATCATGGCTCACAGCAACCTCCAACTCTTGGAGTGGAGGTTGTGATTCTTATGTGATTCTCTGGCCTCAGCCTCCCAAGTAGCTGGGACTACAGGTGCCCGCCACAATGCCTGGCCATTTTGTGGTTGCACTTGTCATTGTTGTTTAGCAGGCCCAGGGTGGGTTCAAACTCACCAGCCTCAGTGAATGTGGCTGGTGCCATAACCACTGTGCTACAGGTGCCAAGCCTGCAGGTCTCTTTTGAGTAACACCCAACAGTAACACAAATTAATCAATCATATATAGATATGATTAAAAAATGTTAAACTTATACAAGGTATAAGTATTACAAATTGGGACACAGGTAAATTATAAATCAAATAATTTTAATTATTATATAATCTAATTGCAAATAGACTTTCATTTTTAAAAAACCCTCTATTCAAGTTATATTTTTCATACACACACACACACAGTAGAACCTCTGTAAGTTCACCATCCAAAGGACTGTAACAAACTAGTCAACATGTGGAGGCAGTCGTCATGAGGAACTAAGCCTTATGATACATACATGTGGTATATATCCAGTCTATTAAAATTAGGTCAACTTAAGGATGTGATCAATGTAGAAGTTGGTCAACTATGGTGTGCATATAAACATATAAGTGTATATATATCACTAAAGTGTATAAAATCTTCTTTGTAAATATATAACTTTTTAAAAATTTTACTTTTAAAGTTGGTATTACTCACGAAATTGGGCCATGACAGTTGCTTTGTATATTTTCAAGCACTGCTGGAGGTGCTACTTCTCTACAGAGGTAATGATGTGCATCTACAGTTAATCTATAATATCCATCAATTAATGACACAAAAGACAAAGCTTCTCTTAATGAACCAATTTCAATCTCCTAGATAGAGAAAAGAAAAATAAACAGTATTTTTTTACAAAGTCAACTGCATGTTAAATATTAAAAATGTTCTTAATTCCATGTTAATACATTAATTAGCCTAAATCAATCTTTTTCTAAATTTCTCAAAAGTCCTTTATGGCACCTTATTACTTAATATGAATTACAAATTCCTAAGTCTGATATTTAAGATCCTCCAAAGTAAAGGGTTATCATACCTTCCCAGTTAAAGTTCACTCTACATCCATAATTTTACTGTATTTTCCAGTATTCGTATTAAACTAACATACAACTTTTCTCAGTAATCTATTCAATATGACATTAAAGTATTAATAAGAAATCATGACCATTTATTTTTACATACCAATTATACATTGCTAGTGTTAAAGCACTCATGCTATAAACAGGACATATAGCTATGCTATGATTATATCATCATACATCTACATATGAACATATAATCAGTTTAAAATACAGTGTTTCTTAGTGAAAAATATACATATATAAAAATATATTTTCACATATAAAATAATTAATTGTATTATAAAATAAAAAAGAGAAGCTCAATTACACCAACAAAAAGATACAATATCTAGCATTAAACTTTAAAAATATACAAAATCATTATTAGAAAAACTTCAAAACTCTCTTGTAAGATGCAACTTTTTATCTAAATATACAGAAAATAAACCATGTTCTTGGACAGGAAAATTCAACAACATAAAGATACAAAAATCTTTCATAAATTAATTTGTAATTTGTCAAAATTCTAATAAAAATACCAACAGGTACTAGAGGATGTACCCAGAAAAACAAAGCAAATATGGAATTCAAAAATTCAGGGATCTAATATAAGATAAATAAGATGATAACTCCCAGGATGATAAGAAAGAAATCCCCAAATATTACAGATATGCATAATAACAGCTATACCTAGAAAGCGTCCAATCCAGATTAGACAGTAGGCCTGAATGATCAACAAGGGATTTCTCCAGGAAAGGAACAGAAATAATATTTCTATAAATAATATTTAACAGATTTGACTATGCAAAATATTATATTGAGAAGTGTGCTACTTTCCAGTGTTCTTATAGAGAATGAAAAGATAACTATACATACAAAGGAAAAAAAATGAAGACACAATTAACTCCTAAAAAAGGTTATAAAAGAAAGAAAATGTTTTAATAGCATACTTCTTGGCCTAGTAATGAAAAACATTCACATAATAACAACATAGAATATGGATTTATACCAAAAATTATAGTAAGGAGACAACTGTATAACATGCTTAAACTGTAAAACATATTTATCTAACAAAAGGCCATAAAAACAGATATGTAAAAGGTATCATTTACAGCCTTTGTATTAACCTGGATGGAAGTAGAACACATCATTCTTAGTAAAGCATCACAAGAATGGAGAAGCATGAATCCTATGTACTCACTTTTGATATGAGGAAAATTAATGACAATTAATGACTTGGTGGGGGTGGGGGAAAGGAAGAGCAGGGGGGGAAGAAGCGAGGGGGTGGGGTCTCGGTGTGGGCCACACCTTTTGGGGGCAAGACACGATTGTATGAAGATCTTTACCTAACAAATGCAATCAGTGTAACCTGCTTTCTTGTACCCTCAATGAATCCCCAACAATTAAAAAAAAAATGCACACTTAGGGTTAGCAACAAATATAGCATATAAGGATTATGGCAAATTGCTTCAAAAAAAAAAAAAAAGAGTCAAAAGTCACACTAAAATTAACACAACAGAGACCTGAATAGTAATTTCCCTCTGCACAGCAAATGTGTGTCTGCTGTCCTTTTCCCTAAACAGCCCCTCTCGCACACTATTACAAATAAATCCCTGTCATGGGAGTGGAGATGGCAGCCTGTCTCCAGCTGCTGTCCAGCCTGGCTCAAACATCAGCCCCTCTGCACCACCAGTAGGGGGTGGGAGAGAAGCAAAGGGCTGGGGAACGGACAGGACCCCCTGCTCCTGCACCCCCATCCCACGCCTAGCCCAGATCAACTTCCCACCACCTCCGAGCCCCTGCTTCCTGCAGGGCCCATGCAGTGGCAGGGTGGAGCTAACCTGCAGAACACAGCAGCTCCCCAGAACACAGGGGTCCCCTATTTCCCCGATGTGCCTCTCCAGGTCCATCAGCTCCAGGGGGCAGAAAGCAAGTCTTCAGACCTTACCAACTCCCAGCACGGGCTCACACAGATCAGGCCACCAGCAAGTGCCCACAGAATAACCGATACATTCAACTAACTGTTCTATCAGTGGAGCAATCCGGGAATCCCACGGAAATGAAGCAGAACTGCTTCCCGGAACTCAGCCAGCAACGAATCCAGCATCACCTCTGAACAAGGATGGAGAGTCCCGTGCACGTCCGGAAAAGAGGGAGGCCTGCTCTAGGGAGTCCACCTACCAAAGCACAGGTGTGACACCACAGGCTGCAGCCATGGCCAAGAGCAGTTTTGCAGTTTTTAAGTGGTTGGGGCAGGATCAAAGAAGGAATGATCCTTTAGAAGATATGGAAATTCTAAGCGATTCAAATTTTGGTGGCCATAATAGAAGCCAGGCCCACTGGTTAGTCTAAGTACCATGGAGGGCTGCTGCTCCCTCCCCCGTCAGGTGAGGTTGAACAGAGCCGCGAATAGCAGGGTCGGGCCCTCAAAGCCTACGCGCTCCAGGTCGCTCCAGGTCGTTAGAGAAAACACTCCCCAGGTATGGTCCCACAGAATACCCGTGAGATACCGTATTACAGAGGAGACAAAGACCAGGGTTTGGACCAGGAAAGCCACGCCTTGGCACAAGCTCTGCCTCCAAGGGACCCGGGCAGGTCCCACAGCTTCCACTTCCTCCAAAATGAAAAAGACCGTTTCAGCAGCATCATTACTTCTCTCAACTTCACACCACGATTGACTCTGAAATCTATCTTACTCTGAGAGAGGATTCAAGCACAGAATGGAAAAAAATGCAGGTTTCATCTACAACAGATTATAAATAGTCTGCTCTGCTTGTTTAGGTGACAGCCAACTTTTTATTTGCTCGTTTTGAGCTCATCTCCACCTCCAGGTCCAAAATGAGTAAGGAGGGGGTGAGTAAGGAAAGGTCGGGGAGCCAGGCTTTACGGTCTCTCTCCCTCTCTCCCCTCCTGTCTCTCCCTCTCACACACAAACAGCTCTTTCCCTTTCTCTCTTAGCCAAGCCCTTCATTTTGAACTGTGGGTATAGCTGCACGCATCAGTCTGATTTCTAACACAAGGAAAAGGAGGCAGGGACGTCCCCACGCACATTAACATGACGAGATGTTTAAATATTCAACCCTCTTGGGCAAAAAAAAAAAAGGAAACCCCAATCTAAGCTATCTCACACTTGCCACAGTTATCGGGATTGCTTTAACACAAAATCTCTTAGAGAAGAATTATTTTCCCTGTGCAAACAAATTGGGGAAAATGCACAGAGCAGCGTGTGTGTCCAAAGACTTGATTTACATAACGATTTAAACGCTGGCCAAATTGGTATTGTTTTATGTGTCACATATACTTAAACACAACTCGCACATTTATATTCCAGCTGAAGTGAGTTATTTTCTCCTGTTCACAATCCGTTCTTAAAACAGTCCAGAATCAAAGGCAAAACTACACTCGGGAGACTATACGGTTACGCCATTCAAATCTGGATAATTTCTTTGTAAAAAGCAAACCTCTATAACGTAAATCTCGGTATAAATGTCTCCTTATTAAGCAACGACAGACCGTTTCCATGCTCCTGACGCTGGAGGAGCTGGCTCACAGCAACTGCAGCATCCACTGTTACAAGGCCGTTACTTTTTCACTCTTTTTACAGATAGATTTGTCCAAATACCAAGGAATGTTGAAAAAAAAAAAAAAAGACATGCATTTAATTCAGCCTTTGCACAAGCTCTGCCTGGGCACTCCTCCCCGCCCAAAGTGTCCACTCCTCAGGGTCTAATTAAGATGCCCACCTCACAGCCTCTCAGGCCGCCTGGATTTCCTGCTACAAACCGATTGTACGTGTGTGCACATCCTTGCTTCTCCTTCCCTCTCCTGCTGGGCGTGCACCCATGCCAGAGCAACAGGTATCTATTCTGTCCTGATCACTGCTGCATCACTAGCACTCAGGAAAGAGCCCATCAGACTGTGCTGATCGCTCTGTGGAGTGAATGAATGAATAGGGGAGGCCACTGCACAAATAAGCATTTTGGAGAGTGGGGTTTCAGCTGAAGATAGGGGAGGAGAAGGGGGAACTCTACGTGTATCCTGGAAAAGTCAGTCATCTCACGTGGCTAGGGGAGGGTACAAGCCCAAGTTCTCAAGGGTCATCAAATTCGGGCAGGGAGAGATGACAACAATCTTATCTTCACTAATGGTTCACTACATTCCATTACAAACGCAGGAGAAACTCTGTCGTGAATCGGCAGCCCCCTGAGATTTTCAGCAACAGACATCACAGACCTTTTCATATCATCTTACAGAGGTCTCAGATACTCAGATGCGTGCTGACACGCATCTCTACTTAGAAAGGATGGCAGCAGTTAAAGCCACTGCTAGGTCAAGACATTTAAAATGTTTAAAAAGCACACGTGTAAGAACAGAAAGCCGGATGTCGCAGAGAGACTGTGCACTCACGATCACAGCAGCATTATTCCTAACAGTCCACAGGGGGAAGCAACCCGAGTGGCCATCTGTGGACGGATAAACAGAGCGTAACCCATCCACACAACGGAATATTACTCTACCTCGAAAAGAGGAGAAATTCTGATAATTCTGACACATGCTACAACTCATATGAACCTTGAGGACATTACACTGAGTGAAATAAGCCAGGCACAGAAGACAAATGTGTGCGGCGTGACTGACGTGAGGTCCCAGAGGCATGAAATCTAATAGAGACACAAAGTGGAAAGTGGAGGCCAGGGGCCGGCAGAGGGGACGGGAACGCAAGGCTTTAGCAAGGACAGAGTTCTGGAGTTTACACAGCAGGGAGAATGTACTTGATGTCGGTGAACTGTACACTTGGAAATGGCTAAAAATGGTTAAAATAATAAACTTGATACTTATTTTATCATAAGGGAAAAAGTACGTATTACTATTCAAGAAGCATATTTTTAAAATAATTTTTTTGTTGTTTTTGAGACAGTCTCACTGTGACACTGTCACCTTCAGTAGAGTGCCGTGCCGTCACAGCTCACAGCAACCTCAAACTCTTGGGCTTAAGACATTCTCTTGCCTCAGCCTCCCAAGTAGCTGGAGCTACAGGTACCCGCCACAACGCCTGGCTATTTTTTTTATTGCAATTGTCATTGTTGTTTAGCTGGCCTGGGCTGGGTTTGAACCCGCCTGCCCTGGTGTATGTGGTCAGCGCTGTAACCACTGTGCTATGGGCGCTGAGCCATATTTTTTAATAATTTAATAACAGTTCCTCCAATCGCTTCCTTTGTGATTCTATTTTTAAAGCATTATAAAACAAGGAGTGTTGAAAAAGAAAAAGACACACATTTAATTCAGCCTTCTGACTCCGAGATGTCTGGGGCTCTGCTGAAGGGCTAAAGGGACTCCACGTCCACTGAATGGGGAGAGGCAATGATATGAGACAAGCGGCCAAGTAAATAGCCTCGCCCTTCTGAGCCCCAGCATAGGGAGTCTGCACTCACTGTCACAGGGAGCGGACATGCCGAAATGCCAGGCTCCACGCCACCTGCTGAGGCCTGGGGATTTTGGAAGAGTCCCACGGGTATAAAGACGAAGGGGTGCTGAATGGGAAAAGGTGGAGGCCACCCTGCATGGGTGACACAGTCCTGCAAGAGTGACTTAGCCCAGTGTGAGTGATACGACCCAACGTGGGTGTTGCCCCACATGGGTGAAGCAGCTCAGTGTGGGTGCTGCCTTGGCAGGTGTCATGGCCCAGTGCAGTGCTGCCCTGTGTGTGTGCTGTGGCCCCAAGTGCGTGAGAGCTGAAGGCAGTGGGTCCAACTGTAAGGAAACAGGGAAATAAGCTATTGGATCGAGACAAGGGTTTGGGTTTTTGGTTTTCCTTTGTGTTTTTTGTCCTAATGGCAAGCGAAGAGTCTGTGAAGAGTGAATAGGAGAGATGAAAGATTTTCTGCCCTTACCAACCAACAGTTTCTACTAAATCCCAAAGCACATGAACTGTTGCTGATCTCACAAAGCTAAAGCCACGTTCTCAACATGTTCAGAACTTGCTCACAGATGGAAACTTTCAGCTTGTCTTTTCCTTTCTGAAGGCGAAACATCAACAGAGCCGACGGGGGCTTGATAAGAGTTGCAGCTCAGGCTCGGCGTCTGTGGCTCAAGTAGCTAAGGCACCAGCCACATACACCTGAGGTGGCAGGTTCGAGTCCAGCCCGGGCCCACCAAACAAAATGACGGCTGCAACCAAAAAATAGCCAGGTGTTGTGGCGGGTGCCTGTGGTCCCAGCTACTTGGGAGGCAGAGGCAGGAGACTCGCTTGAGCCCAGGAGTTGGAGGTTGCTGTGAGCTATGATGCCACGGCACTCTACCCAAGGCGACAGCTTGAGGCTCTGTCTCAAAAAAAAAAAAAGAGTTACACCTCAAAGGTGGGAGCCCCGAGAATCTGAATTCAACCCAAGAGGCAGGAAGGAGGCGTTTCTGGTGCGGGAAGTCAGGGCACCGCTCCTTAAACCCAATGAGCTCAACTTCGACTTTCCACTGCTATGCGTAAAAGCTGAGAGGCGGTCTTCCCCAGTGAGTAACAGAGACTTACCAAGTGGCTGCAGGTCCCAATAAGCACACCAGGGTGGGCATCATGGCTCACACCTGTAATCCCAGCACTCTGAGAGGTGGAGGCAGTGGATCATCTGAGCTCCTAAGTTCAAGACTAGCCTGAGCAAGAGCAAGACCCCATTCTATCAAAAATAGAAAAAGCACCCAGGCATTGTGATGGGTGCCTGTAGTCTCAGCTACTCAGGAGGCTGAGGCAAGAGAATCACTTGAGCCCAAGAGTTTGAGGTTGCTGAGAGCTGTGACACTACAGCACTCTACCCAGGGGGACAGAATGGACAGAGTGAGACTTTCTCTCAAAAAAACAAAAAGAAAAGAAAAAGCACAGCATCCGAAACCCACAGGTGACACAGTGCAGAGAGGAGCAGACGTGGCTGGAAGGAGGACGTGCTCCAGACAGGGCCCTTCCCCTTTCTGTGGCCCCTGCTGTGGTGAGCCTTCCCTAAGCCTGCAAGGGAACCACCCCCTCCTCAGAGCATCTTGGAGCCCACATCTTAGGGCTTAGCCTCCCCTGCCCAGTACACCAACCCAAGCACAGGGAGCTATAAGGATACCGGACATATCAAAATGGGGCAAAGTTAGAAATTCAGTTCCTCTGCTGCACAAGCCACGTCTCAAGTGTCCTCAGCCGGTGTGACCACCGGACAGTGCAGGGCAGACACAGACACTCAGAGCGGGAGGAAGTTCCATTGCACTGCGCTGAGTTAGGAAGTTCCATTGCACTGCGCTGAGTTACACTGTCTTCACTGACTCCTTCCCCCACCCCAGTTTATCCCCAGTCCATTGACTTTTTAAAGAACTGGGGGATTTTTTTGTTTGCATTTTTCTTTTTTTTTTTGTAGTTCAAACTACAGTAGGCCAAGGGAGTGTACCAAACTGATTGACATATGGAGGTGGTCTGTGTGGGGAGGTGGTCCGTGTGGGGAGGTGGTCAGCTCTAGACATCCCACCGTACAGTTGGCCCTTGAACAACACAGGTTTGAACGGTGCAGTGGCTGCACTCACAGGACCGATTTCAATAAACACAGCGAGCTCTCCATCCCAACAAGTTCTGAGTGCACGCCCAAATAGGATGGAAAATACAGCATCCAAGGGATGTAGACCCTGTGTGTACAGAGGACCAACTTTTCACACCCACAGATTCTGCAAGGCCGCGCAGTGAGGATGCTGGTATTCCCACACAGTCCTGGAGCCAATCCCCCAAGGACACCACGGGGCAAGTGCAGTGACTTCAGATAAGCTATCGGACAGCAGCCCTGGTGTAAAGCAGACGAGATGTGTACAGTGCTAACTGTAAGCAGGGGTGGTGATGGGGAGGAGGGAGTCGGCCTGACCAGCAGCCTCCTCGCCGGCAAGCACACACTCTCTGCTCCCCAGGCACAATCTGAAACCCTGTGTCAGCTGTGCACGCCACTTCTGGCCTTCTTGGAGTTTGGGCCCCCTTCTCCCTTAGAAATAACCCAGACCTCCGCAGCAGGTCATCTCCTGACAAAGCCTTAGTCATCCTCATCCTAAAGCCTTAGGATCTTCATCTTCTTCCACTTCCAGAAATTCCCCGTGTTCACTGACCTTATCTGTCGCTGCCACACCTTCTGGAAAATTTTCCTCCTGCAATTACTGCATCCCCAGCCCTCATTCTTTACCTTGCTAACCTCTTTTACTCAACCGCAAGGGTCCCCTACCTAGAAATCCTTCCCCAACCCCAGGTACCCCACCAAGTCAAGGAGTGTTCTACTCCCCGCCTCGCCTCCCAAGGAAAGGGAGGCGTCTCCCTTTCTCTCCACTCGTCCTTCCTTTAGTCCTTCCTCAGCCGACTGCAACACATGGATGGACCCGAAAACCAATGTGGATTCTCCAAAGCCAGGAAGGGCCTTTATGAGCCATACCCACACCAGTAGTGACAAGTTCCCCTCCCGCCTCACTGGCCACTCCCTGGTCCCTCTCCGGGATCTCCTGGGGACAAAGCTCCCTTCGCGGGGCTCCTCCTCAAACTACCTTGTGTGGTCCAACTAGAGTACAGTCCCTCTGGGGGCCAAAGATTTGCTCAACTTTTCCTGGAGCAGGAGGTACTCAAGAAACAGCCAGGGAATCCAGTGCAGTGGTTCTTGGTGTGAAAGTGTGATCTGTCATTCCAGCCTTCCACATGCAAAATCCAGTTTGTGGCTCCAGAAAAGGAAGATGCAGAGAGGGGAATATTTAGAGAAACAGGTAATGGAAACCAGGGACAGACTGGACGGCAGAATGGTGAAGGAAGATTACAGTAACAGCCCCACCCACAGCCCCGAGGGCCAGAGCGGTCATTGAAGAACACCAAGTTCCCGTAAGCTCTGCCCTGACCAGAAACACTCCAGGCCAGGAGAGCAGAGGGCCACACGCCCATCTCCTCTGCAGTTATTTTTAGCTCTCATCAGAGAAGGACAGGAGAAAGGAGAGATTTCCCACTCTACAATTGTTCTGGCAGCTTTTAAAGTAGGTTAGCATGAAAAACTATCCGGGCTGTCACTGCTGCTTTTGAATCCTGAATAATTTTTAGCCGTGTTCCTACTCCTCCCAACCCCCTCTCCACTCCCCCGGCACAAGAGGCCTGTGCCTGCAGCTAGGCGCTTCGCAAAGAAGGAAGAAATGCAGGGGTGGAAGCCACTTACTACCAAAGGCACCATGGCCCAGGCATATAAAAAACACCCTGTCTCCCTCCTGTGTGCGTCAGAATGGAAACAAGTTTAAAGAGGAAATGTGGAAGCCAAAGCAGTCTCCCGATGACGCATGGGATCTGAGGCCAAGTCTTCACTGGTTTCCCCCTAGAAATCATCTTCTCTTCGAAACAATCCTCTTAAGACAAAGCTAGCCTAGAAAGGCCTTTAGAGCCCACAATGCACCTGAACTGTGAAGTGACCTTGAAAAGTACACCAGTGGTCCACCACACGGCAGCTACAACACGCTGCTGTGTCTGGGGAAATGTGCTCCGGGCACCACAGATGGGGCAGAAATTCAGGGGCATCTCCCTCCTGTGGGACCTCCCCCGTCTAGGCCCATGGAGAGGTAGCCATCAAAAACAATGGGTACAGAGCAGGAAAGGGGTCCTCACCCTTCCAGCCGGTGTCAAAGTGGCACTGGATGGACCCCAGGGGAGTGCAGATGACCACAGCAGGCCCCGCCTCACACCTTTGCAGGGGCCAACCCATGCAGTAGCGCCATCTCATTCTCCCAAGGTGGGGGTTGGGGGGGTGGTCAGTCTCCTGGCCAGTGGCTCTGAGAAGCTGACACCAATTCACAAAGAGGAGCCCCACTGTGCCTTTTGTCTCCAACAATCCCAACTCCTCAGTGGCTGAAGGAGGATGCAGAAAAAGGAGGCAATGAACAAAGGGGACAACCTGGCGTCCCCTCTTCTCTCAGCAAGCAGAGAGGACCATGCCTCTCTGCTTAGTGCAACGGCCCCCGGGCTCTGGCCTCTCCTCATCCCTGAGGCAGAAATAACCCAGAAAGTTTAATGTTATCACCTCCCTCTGACTACCAGCACTTGAACTGGGAGAAGGTCGCCCATCCAAAGTAATGACTGTCTAACTGTGAAATACCAGGCCTCCGCAAGCAGGGTAGAAGGGGACAGGTGGAAATGAAGAAGGGATCAGGGCTCGGCACCTGTGGCTCAATCGGCTAAGGCGCCAGCCACGTACACCTAAGGTGGCAGGTTCGAATCCCCAGCCCGGGCCCGCCAAACAACAATGATGGCCGCAACCAAAAAGTGGCCGGGTGCCTGTGGTCCCAGCTACTTGGGAGGCGGAGGCAGGAGACTCGCTTGAGCCCAGGAGTTGGAGGTTGCTATGAGCTGTGATGCCATGCCACTCTATCCAGGGGGATAGCTTGAGGCTCCGTCTCAAAAAAAAAAAAATTTTTTTTTAAATTCATTCTCAGCCTTTAGCAAGTAATTCAGTTTATATAAAATAAGTTTCTTTATTTACACTTTCCAGACCTTTTTCTCACCTAGACTTTTGGCAAAGCAAAATATAAGAAGTCAAACATGGGCTAAGAGTACTGATCTCACTTTGTAAGCAGTTCATATTCTGAGTTTATTAATCATAAAATGAGAATGTATTTCTTCCTGTTTTTACTTAAATTCCTAAAAATATTGACCTGGTATTCTCTAACAACACATTTTGCTTACTAATATTAGATCTTGAATGCATAGAATTAATTTGGCATGTTTACCAGATTTATATTTTCCAGTATTGTTTGACTCACTTAAAATTTAGGCAGTTTTACTAACAGAAAATGGAAAAAGTCTTTGTCAGAGCTTCAAGAAGAAATCTTGATTAGAAAATAAGTTTAGAGGGCCCCTCCTCAAGTGATACTTGTGTAAATCAAAGTAAGAGCTCTTGGTCAAACTCTTATCTCAATCTTATTGCTGATTGGGTAGGGAGAGGGGTTGGCAGGAAGATTTTGTCTCTGTATCTGCTCCCTGAGCTATGTTATGGCACTCTCAGTGCCATCTCTGAGCTCCTCATCCTGATCTCGGTTCATCTGTTTTAGACAGAGATGATTTTTATTTTCAACTTACTCTCCCTCAGAACTGTCTCCCTGAGTCTGATCTTTCATGAGTTTGATTGAGTCACCAGAAAAATGCAAAAAGATGAATATGATATTAAGATCTTCCTGATTCCATTATTAGCTTTCTAGGGTTTTAAAGATTTGCATCACTTCCTTCATATTAATCTGAGTAAGGTATGCTCTCTATGAATGTGTCATGGGCAAAGACAAATGGAGAGCACTGGCCCTTGAAAGATGCCTCCAAGTTTTCTGGACGTTCTACAAGTGGAACTGATCTACCTGCATTTCCCTCACTGGAATAGCCACCTTCTAAGCCACCTTCTTCTCTCCTCTTCAGCATATTGTAGCCTTGTGGCAGGTCACTTGCCCAGACATTCATATTGTCTAGGCCCAAACCAGAAGACATAGGGTGACATCAATGGCTACATTTCCTCTACCTGCTCCTAAGCAGTCATCTACAGAAGAGCCTCTGCAAGTTGAGCACCCAAAGGACTATATGTAACAAACCGGTCAACATACCGAGGTGGTCAACATAAGGAACTAGGTCTACTGTACTGACAGGTACACATGTCTGGTCTGTGAAAATTAGGTCAACTTGAGCTGGCTAACATAGTGAGGTGGTCAACTATGGAGTTTCCAATGTACTTAATTCAGTAAAATTAGTTAAAAAAAAAGCCTCAAAGGCCAATTTGTATAAGGGCACACAAAATAGTCCCCCCCCCCAAATGGCAGTACTTTGGATGCAACTTAAAATTATGTAACTTTAAATTTTTTTTTTTTTTTTTTTTTGAGATAGACTCTCACTCTGTCACCCTGGGTATAGGGCTGTGGCTATTAGTAATTTTTAGAGGCAGAGTCTTACTCTGTCACACAGGTTGAAATGTAGTGACTCAGTCATAGCCTACTGTAGCCTCAAATTCCTGGGATTAAGCAGTCTTCCTGTCTTAGCCTACCCAGTAGCTGGGATTCCAGGCACACACCACCACATCTAGCTAATTTTGAAATTTTTTTGTAGATTCAGGGGGTCTCACTATGTTGCCCAGGCTGGCCTCAAACTGTTGGTCTCAAGTGATCCTTTTGATTTGGCCTCCCAAAGTGCTGGGATTACAAGTATGAGCTACAACGACCAACCTGTGTTCTTTTTTGACTGGCTTTAATTTAGCAATTTCTTTTTTTTAGCATAATGTTTCCAATGTTCATTCATGTTGTAGCATGTATTAGTACTTCATTCCTTTTTATGGCTGATTAGCATGGATATACTATGTTATGTCTGTTTGTTGGTTAATAGGCATTTGGGTTATTTCCAGTTTTAGGCTGCTGTAAACAGTCATGTTCAAGTTTTTAAGCTTTTAGGCGTGGAGTGGCTGGGTCATTTGGTAATTCTACATTTAATCATTTGAGGGAGTTGCCAGTCAGTTTTTCAAAGTGGCGGTACCATTTTACATCCCCATTACCAGTGTATGGAAGTTCTTAACTTTTCACATCCATGCCAGCATTTTCTGAGTCTAGCCATTCTAGTAGGTGTGAAGTGATATCTCATTGTGGTTTTTAATTTGGATTTTCCTGATGACTCATCATGCTGAACATTTTGTGTGCTTGTTGGCCATTCATACATCTCCCTTAGAGAAATGTCTATTCGGTGTTAAATTCTAAGGGAGATGATTATTAATCATATTAACAGCTGGTATGTGAAAACTTAAAAAAATATCATTGTGCTTGCTTTGAACAACAACAACAAAAAAACCCAAAACATCATTAGGGATCCACATGGATTTACTAGTAAGTTACTCTAAACTAAAGTTTTATCTTTGTTTATTAATGTAGCTGAAGCTCGTGTGTTGTGTTCAGAGAGTATTTCGTTAATTACTCATGTTGAAGATAAAGTGATGTGGGCTAGATAAACTGGTATCTCGATAGGGTTGGTCCATGCCTTGCTGGAGGGAGTCTTTGGTACTGTTTGATCTTGAATTTATTCTGATAAGCAGTTTTATAGTGACCTGAGTAAAGGGAGACTTGAAATGGCCTAAATCTGAGTTAAAAACTAGTTCAGAAGTTGAGAGTATGTTAGCAGTGTCGTGGCTGCTAATAAGAAGTTAGTGTTGATAGCATTGATAGAAATCCATTGTACTAGTCATAGGAGGTAGCATGTCTGCTGTACTATTCTGTATACTGGGTCTAATTTAAGTGTTAGAAGAAACTTTTTTTTGTTTCAGCTTCTCTGATTATTGACTGTCTTTGGGCAAACATCTTAACCTAATCTTTACTTTTCTTATTTCTAAGGTGATAGTAATTATCTAGGTCTATTTCTGAGAGTTGCAAAAATCAGGTAATAAAATAAGCCGGGGGTGGTGGCTCAAGCCTGTAATTCTAGCACTCTGGGAGGCCGAAGTAGGTGGATTGCCTGAGCTCACAAGTTCAAGACCAGCCTGAGCCAGAGTGAGACCTGTCTCTAAAAATAGCTGGGCATTGTGGTGGGCACCTGTAGTCCCAGCTACTTGGGAGGCCGAGGCAAGAGAATCGCTTAAGCCCAAGAGTTTGAGGTTGCTGTGAGTTGTGACACCAGGGCGCTCTACCAAGGGCAACAAAGTGGGACTCTGTCTCAAAAAAAAAAAAAAAGATAATAAAATAAATGTGGAAATACTAAGAAAATGTACAACACTGTATGTGCATGATGTGGTATTAATTCTGGGCGCCATGTTTAAGTTGGCCCTAATAACCTGTTTGAAAGACATAGGAGACTTTAAGTAGTTCTATTTTAGAATAGAACTAGAAAATAAAAGTTTACGAGAGGTAGGTTTTCAGCTCTCTAATGAGGTCTGCTAGTTCAGGCATCCTTATGAAATGCATTTAGTAGAAAACTGATGGAAAGGGTTTCTGCATTGGACATGAAAGTTGGCCTATATTTCATAATAGGCAACATTTTTTAATGTTTTGTCTGTTCCAGGCACTGTTCTGAAGGTTTTATATGCATTAACTCTTTTTTTTTTCATTTATTCCAATTGATATAGTTGTACATATTTTGGGAATACATGAAATATTTTGATATATATATACACACACAATGTGTAATAATCAAGTCAGAGTAATTGGGAAAACCATCACCTCAAACATTTTTCTTTGTGTGGGGAACTTTATAATTCTAGTTATTTTGAAATATACCATAAATTATTAACTGTAATTGTTTTTTTGTGGCTGACTGATTTTCCATTGTGTATATATATTCACATTTTCTTCATTTGTCTATTGATGAACACTTAGGTTGATTTCATATCTTGGCTTTTATGAATAGTGCTGAAATAAACATGGGTGTGCAGATATCACTGATATACCAATGTCCCTTCTTTTGGGTATATACCCAAGCAGTGGGATTGCTTGATTAAATGTCGTTCCATTTTTAGTTTTTTGAGGAACCTACGTAACTGTTTTCCATAATAGTTATATAACTTCGTGTTCCCATCAATAGTATATGAGCATTCTCCCTCTTCTGCATCCTCATTAGCATTTGTTATTTTTTGTCCTTTGGGTAATATCCATTTTAACTGGGGAAGGTGATATTTCATTGTGTTTTTTTCTTTTCTAGAGACAGGATCCTGCTCTCTGGCCTAGGCTAGAGTGCTGTGGCACAATCATAGCTCACTGCAACCTGGAACTTCCAGGCTTAAGTGATCTTCCTGCCTCAGCCTCCCCAGTAGCTAGGACTATAGGTGTGCATTGCTGTGCTGAGCTGATTTTTAAATTTTTTGTAGAGATGAGATCTCACTGTTGCCCAGGGTGGTATCAAACTCCTGGCCTCAAGGGATGCCCTAGTCTTGGCCTCCTAAAGTGTTGATATTACAAGTGTGAACCATTGCGCCCTGCCCTCTCACTGTGGTTTTGATTTGCATTTCCCTGATGATTAGTGATATTGAATGTTTTTTTCATATACCTGTTGGCCGTATGTCTGTCTTCTTCTGGGAAATGTCTTTGCAGGTCTTTTACCCATTTTTAAATATTTTTTTTTCTTTTTATTTGTTTGAGTTCCTTATATCTTCTGGTTATTAATCCCTTGTCAGGTGGATAATTTGCAAATATTTTCTCCCATTCTGTAGGTGGTCTCTTCATTTTGTTCATTTCTTTTGCCATGCTTTGCCGTAATCTCATTTGTCTATTTTTGCTTTTGTTGCCTGTGCTTTTGAGGTCTTATCAAGAAAACTTTGCCTAAACCAATGCCCTATAGCATTTCCCCAATGTTTTGTTATAGTAGTTTCATAGATGTGGGTCTTACATTTAACTGTTTAATCCATTTTGAGTTGATTTTTATATATGGTGAAAGGTTGGCATCTAATTTCATTCTTCTTCATGTGGATGTCCAGTTTTCCCAGCACCATCTATTGAAGAGACTGTCCTTTCCCCAATGTATGCTCTTGGTGCCTTTGTTGAAAATGAGTTGACTGTAAGTGTGTGGATTTATTTCTGGGTTCTCTGTTCTGTCTCACTGTTAATGTCCATTAACTCTTAATCTTGAGAGCAACTTGATAAGGTTAGGAATTATTATGATTTCCATTTTATAAATGAAGAAACTGAGGCACAGGAGAGGTTAAGTTACTTTCCTAAGGTAATGGGGCTAGTGAGTTGTAGAGTTAAAATTCAGACCAAGGCAGTCTAAGTTCAGGAGTCTATGCTTTTAACTACTTCTTTACTAACCAACTCTAGAAGTTTATAAAAGTAAAAAGCATTTTATTCTTTTTACTTCTCCTACCTTTTGATGTTGTATGTATAATGTTATGAAGAAATGCATTACAAAGGTTTTTACTTAAAGTGACAGAAAATTATTTTAATGTCAAATATGAGTATACTTACATAAAATATAAGGAGTTTCAGACTAACCTGAGCAAGAACCAGACTCTTTCTCAAAAAAAAAAAAAAAACCCAAAGGCAACTCTTCTGACATAAATGAATACTATAAGAAATAGAAATATTTCTCCTTTCTTCAAATTATTGGGAGAATTTTTGAAGAACTATTTTGAAATATATAAAACCTATATTAATTGTCTTTGAAATTTATTTTGGAATGAATAGATGATATTTAATTTGAAAAACAGATATTTTTCAAGGAAGTTTAATACATTTACCCTTTGCTTTTAAAGATGATCTCAAGCTTTTTAGATCAGCAAGCCATCCTGTTTGTGGACACTGCTGATCGCCTGGCCTCATTAGCTAGAGATGCTCTGGTCCATGCACGCCTGCCTAGTTTTGCCATCCCATATGCTATTGATGTACTGACTACTGGATCTTACCCACGGCTGCCAACCTGTATAAGGGTAAGTAGTTGGCCCTATACTCCAAAAAATTGAAGGTATTAGATTCTAGTATATTATTAAGTAGCCCAGCAAAAAAATACTTCATAAAAATTAGTTCAATATAGTTTGCTTTTTTCTCTGTAAGTAAAATTGTGTGTTTTTTGAAATACATTGGGGCCAGAATGTGAATAGATATCAAAATGGGTGAATCTTTCTTCACCTTTCTTTTTTCTTCAGGAGTGAGAGCAGATGTGCAAACTTAACATCTATTTTAGATGTGATAAGGCTGTTTGCTAGTTGCTTTGTGAAAGTGTTTTAAGAATCTATCATTATAGTGGCTTACTGAATTGGTACTATATTGTATTTTGTATTTTAAGAAGTGGTGAAAGTCACCTAGTAACATTAAGTTGTTTCATACATAGAACATGAGGAAGATCATTATGTTCTTAGCTAAATGATAGAATCATTGGCACTCTAAAGCATGATAGTAAGGGTCACTATTATTGGATGTAGATTGCAGAAATGAGTGTTGAGATTTTCTTGGATAAAGTAGGAAAATGTATAAAAACAAAAAAAAATTCATTTTGTACATTATTTAAAATTAACTTAAATTTTTTGTAGGATAAAATTATTCCTCCAGACCCAATTACGAAAATTGAAAAACAAGCCACACTTCATCAGCTCAATCAGATTCTTAGACATCGGCTTGTAACCACAGATCTTCCTCCTCAGTTAGCAAATCTTACAGTTGGTATGTAGCTGAAATTTATTTTTTAAAAAGTTGACTTACTAGAATATTTTCTTAACAGCTTTTTGGGTTTTATTAAAAAAATTATCATGATGTTTTGACTCATACTTTTGGTGGTACTCAAATCCATGACTTGTCAACTGTATCATTTCTCTTTAGTGCCTAGAAAAGCAATGCTGGTATTTGAAGCTTAGAAGTAGATGAGATTGCCAGGGGCTGGAGGGGAAATACATTGGGGCCAGAATGTGAGTAGATATCAAAATGGGTGAATCTTTCTTCTTCTTCTTCTTTTTTTTTTTTTTAAAGAACGAGCAGATGTGCAAACTTAACATCTATTTATCTATTTCAGATGTGATAAGGCTGTTTGCTAGTTGCTTTTTGAAAGTGGTTTTTAAAATGCATCATAGTGGTTTACTAAATTTCTAAGGTCTCAGAGTTGAGCCTTAGAAAATGTTCATTTATGTTAGAATTGCCTTTGGTTTCTTTTTTTTTTTTCCTTATTCTTTCTTTTGTTTTCTTTTCTTTCTTTTTCTTTTTTTTTGAGATGGGTTTTCTTTTCTTAATCTGGTTGGTCTCCCTCCTGAGCTAAAGCAATCTACCCGCCTTGGCCTCCCACAGTGCCAAGATTATAGGCGTGATCTACTGTGCCTGGCCACCTTTGGTTTCTTGATGGCCTAGAAGCTGGCTACCACTTAGTTGGGAACCACTGAATTCTTTGAACACTTTAATCTTTTTAAATTTCTTATAAGCAAGACTGAGAGTTCTAGGTCAGCAGAAAGCTGCTTATTTTCTAGCAGAGTACACAACCACCACTTCTACTACTACTACTTCTTTTAAAAGCAAATGGCCGGGTGAAGTTTCGAGTCGAAGGAGAATTTGAAGCCACCTTGACTGTAATGGGAGATGATCCTGATGTTCCATGGCGCCTTCTCAAGCTAGAAATTCTAGTTGAGGATAAGGAAACAGGAGGTAAATCATAAATACTGATTTAAATCATAAGTATAGATTTAAGTATTTGATATTTTTATATTATTGAAATATTCCTATGGGATAATAAATGTCTATAGCAGTTTATCCTATAATTTGAAATAAATATTATGGTAATTATAACTACCTGCTAACCATGGAAGTTTCAGTGTTCTCAGAGTATATTGGTTTCTAGTTTCCATAGATAATTTCAGTTCTTTTTTAAAAAAGTTCATTGTTAATATATGCTTCCTTAGTTGGTACTGTGACATGACCTCTACACTCTTCTAATTAACTACTTTCTTTTCTCATGCCAATGGAAGATGGGCGAGCTTTGGTTCATAGTATGCAAATCAACTTCATCCATCAGCTGGTGCAGTCTAGGCTTTTTGCTGATGAGAAACCACTTCAGGACATGTACAACTGCCTACGTATCCTTCTGAAATTTAGGACATACATATGTAAGGATTTTGTGTCTTCCTGTTCGTCCCTCCCTCACCCCTGTATTTCATTGTCCTTAGTCTTGAGCTGCAGCAGCCCCAATCCCCTCTCCCAACCTTTTTTGGTAGAAATAGGGCTGGAGAACTGGTCAGTTGACAGTCAGAATAGTGATATGTCTGTATTAAACCAAATTTAAAATTTTACCATCAACTATATAGGTAAAAATAAAAAGTGATTAGTTAGACAGTACCTATAGCTCAGTGGATAGGGTGCTAGCCACATACACAGAGGCTGCCGAGTTTGAACCCAGCCTGAACCATCTAAAACAACAATGACAACTGCAACAAAAAAATAGCTGGCATTGTGGCTTGTGCCTATGGTCCTAGCTACTTGGGAGGCTGAGGCAAGAGAATCGCTTAAGCTGAAGAGTCTCAGGTTGCTGTGAGCTGTGACACCATGGCACTCTACCCAGGGTGACAGCTTGAGACTCTGTCTCAAAAAAAAAAAAGTGATTAGTTAAAAATAGTACTATTTGAGGGCAGTGCCTGTGGCTCAAAGGAGTAGGGCACCAGCTCCATATGCCAGAGGTGGTGGGTTCAAACCCAGCCCTGGCCAAAAACTGCCCAAAAAAAAATAGTACTATTTGGGAAAATATAGTACTATTTGGTCAATCCATAATGTCTAAATTGTGACAAATTAAGGGGTAACCTAGACCTCACAGCTCATTTATATTGGTTCAGAATTAAATATAAAATCTTTTTCTGAAATCATGCCATGTAACACTTTCTGGTATGTGTCATCACAGAAATAAGATTCCAGAAATTTCCTTCATTGCCAGTTTTTCAGGAACAGAGCCTTTGTTAAATGAAATTTGCTTGTACTTGACTGATTATTAGAATAATCTGTTGTGTTAGATTTACTTAACGATACCCATCAGATTCTTTCTGCTTATCACTTCAGTTAGAAGTATTACATTCCCAAACTCTAATGTTAATCCGGGAGCGGTGGGGAGACCTTGTGCAGGTGGAAAGGTACCATGCTGGAAAGTGCCTTTCCCTCTCAGTTTGGAAGTAAGTAAAATTGGTTCTAGTAGGTTCATGCTATGATTTAGAAATAATCATTTTGTTTCTCTTTTTCTCTAATACGTCTAATTATTATACAGTTGACTGTTGAACAACACAGGTTTGAACTCTGTGGGTCTGCTTATACATGGATTTTTTTTAACCAAACACAAATTGATTAATAGGAAGGGCTGACTTTTCTTATTATAGGTTCCTCAGGGCTATGTGTATAACTTGAATAAGGAGTATATGCAGATTTTGGTATGCCTGGGGGGATGCTCTAGAACAGTGATTCTCAATCTTCCTAATGCCACGAACCTTTAATACACTTCCTCATGTTTTGGTGACCCCCCTCAACCATAAAATTATTTTCATTGCTATTTTATAACTGTAATTTTGCTACTGTTATAAATCGTAATCTAAATATCTGATATGCAGGCTGTATTTTCATTGTTACAAATTGGACATAATTAAAGCATAGTGATTAATCACAAAACAACATGTAATTATATATTGTGAAATATTTATTTCTAATTACAAATAAATGAAATTTTGAAACATGATGTAGCATAGGTAACAGTCTTAATATAACAACAGTAAACTACATTGCTACATTTTGTGACAGTAAGCGTAAAAATGCAACGTCAGTGGGAAGGTTGAGATTGTTTCTTTCTCACCAGATCAGAAATTCTCGGGGCAGTCTTTGCAAGAGCACAGCGAAAATTACGTTCCACAAGTCTACTTCTGTATTTAGACTTGATAACCAATAAGCTGGAAAACCCTGTTTCACAAAGATATGTTGTTGGAAATGGAAGAAGAAGGCGCAACAGTCTCAGGCAACAGAATTTTTTTTTTTTGAGATGGAGCCTCAAGCTATCCCCCTGGGTAGAGTGCCATGGCATCACAGCTCATAGCAACCTCCAACTCCTGGGCTCAAGCGAGTCTCCTGCCTCCGCCTCCCAAGTAGCTGGGACCACAGGCGCC
>CAUYQV010058456.1:0-17704 GCA_963574575.1 Galagoides demidoff
ATCATCACAAAACTTCACTTAGAAGAATGGCCAACTGAGAAAATGACATGAAGGCTGTGTTGATCAGTTTGATGGAAGTATTTCGGATTGCATGTGAAAACCCCACACTGTACCCCAGAAGTGCATTAACGTACATAGTTACCATTCAATAAAAAAAAAAAAAGAAAAAAAAAAAAAGAAGAATGGCCTGCAGTTCTATCCAGGTTATAAAAGATACTAGATCATCATTTCTTTTATGAAACATTTTGTTAATGAACTCATGTATCAGTGGGTACTAGGGTTGTTACCACACCTTTGCAATTGTGAATTGTGCCGCTATTAACATTTGAGTGAAAGTGACTTTTGATAAAATGTATTTCCCTGGTGATTAGAGATGTTGAGCATTTTTTTCATGTGTTTGGTAGTCAACAGATTATCTTCATTTGAAAAGCTTCTGTTCATGTCTGTTGTCCACTTTTTAATAGGGTTCTTTGATTTCTTTCTTGCTGATTTACGTGTAGATTCTGGCTGTCAGCCCTTTATCAGATGTATAGCATGTACTATATGAATTCTAGAATAAAAATACTGGTGAAACTCTTAACAGATAATCAGCCTAGGGGAATAATTTATGAAGATTCCAAAAGTGATTACAGCAACAACCTAAATAGACAAATGGAACATAATCAGAAGTTTCCGCACAGCTAAGGATACAGTCAACAGGATAAATTAAATATCTCTTATTTTAAAACCTAAGACAGACTGGTGTCTCTGACATAGTCCAAATATCCTGTTTTAATGCCTTTTTTAGAGCCTTGGGCATAACAGAACGCTGCTACTAAGATTTCTTATGGCGCTCTTAAGGAGTGGTCACTGAATGCCAGCAGCATCCTTTTGAATAGGTGAGGAAAATATTTTCACGCTAACCCAATTTCATTTTTTTGCCTTCAGTACCCCAATCCTCTTAAACCCCTTAACAAAGAGTGTCATTTTAATCTTATGGGGTGTGCTTATTCTGGGGGAGCAATTAAAGCTAAAGTCAAGGAGTGCTGCTTTAAGATCACCTGCTCTTCCTCCCCCTAATGTAAATGTTGTTGATATTCAGGCGCTCTCTGGACTTTTGTGCTGACCTTGGATTGCCGCATGCAGTTAGGTCAGTGTATTAAAAATAACTATCTGCCCTTGGGGATTTAAAAACAGGCCAGGACAATGGTGTCAGTGCTTCTTTTTTTTTGTTGAGGAAGAGAATGTTATTGAAGAATTTGTACCCTTTCCTAAGAAACCTGGATCTCTTCTATCCAAGATCATTGTTCTGCAAAAGGAGATGTCTCTCTCTTCATAAGTGAAAGTGGGGGGGAGGGGGAGTCACGCACAGGCTCCCGCACCAGACTGCCTGGGCTCAGATGAGATCTGACCTTGAGCAAATCACTTCATCTGTGTTCCTCAGTTTATCCTAAGTGGAATGATATGACATATGTCATATGATTATTATGGAGATAAAGTGAGATGATTCATTTAGATGCTCCCTCAGTGTCTGGTACCAGCTGTTTGTCTCCTAATATTATCTTGTTGTTGTTGTTTGTTGTTATCTTGAGCCCTGTCTTGACACGTAAGAGTTGTATGACCTTGGGTCTCCTAAGCTTTGATTGGTTCATTTCTAAAATAAGAATAAACACCTACTTGTTTGTAACTATTTTGGACAGTAAACTCTACATGGAATAAGAACTTCTTCCGGCTAGACTATCCAAACTACTAATCACATGTGAATAAACACCACCGAAAGGCTTACATTTACCATACTAGAAAGTGGTTAGAGAAACTTGGATATCCCTCTTTTATGTTTATTCTGCCATTAGGAAGCATAAACACTTCTTTCACAGTACAAAAATGTGTTTCTTTTGTTATTGTGACAACCTCAACACTGGTTCAACATCTCAAGAACTTAGCAGATTTTATTATAATATTTGTCTATTTGACAATAGAAACATATTCTGATCATCTGTCATTTAAAATGGGAAGATTGGGCAACACTCAAAGGAGTAGGGCACCGGCCCCATATACTTGGAGGTGGTAGGTTCAAACCCGGCCCTGGCCCAAAACTACAAAAAAAAAAAATAATAATAATAAAAAAATAATAAAATAAAATGGGAAGATTGTTAATCTGAAGTAAAAAAGATTGTTGACCTGATAACTGAAACTACCACTAGTGTTTTAAAACTATTTAAAAGATTTCTGTGAAAATGTCCAATTATTTTTTTTCTAAAGTATTTGGTGTTCTTATAATAAAAGACTAATAAATTCTTATAATTTGGGGTTAACTATGAACTTTTCTGTCAATGACCATCTCCGTGGTTCTCTACCATGAAAAATGTAACATTTAATTATTTCAAGCTTTTTACAAAGGTGATATGTTTCCCTTCAGAATCTTTCAGACTGTTAAATTTCAAAAGCACAGACGCACATGTGTATGTGTATGTGTGTGTTTATGTGCACATATATTTTATTTGTACCTAATTGCTTTTTTCCCTCCATTCTTGTACACGTTTTAAAGAAGTAAAAATGATCAAAGAGTTCCAGTAAGGCATTTATCTTTACTTTGCAAAAGGAAATGATGATTAATCAATGAAATAATTCATTGTCAAAGATGATTCCTAACTAGAGGTAATTCTCCTGAGTGAAGTATCTAAGGAAGGGGAAAAACAAAACAGAACCCAAACAAACACACATGTGCTCACTATTTAATAGGACTAACTGATGAGCACCCATGGGCTTAGCGAAGTCTAACTCAATGGAATCATCCAGGGGGAGAAAGGAGGGAGGGACAAACACTGACCTAACAGATACAGTGAGCACGATCCGGTGATGGCTCACTTACAACTCTGACTTCAGCATTGTAAGTGCACCCATATAACTAAACACATGTGTATCACTTAATATTTTGAAATAGTAAACATATTACTCCTGTTGTACTCTTTCAATTCTTAGCATACTGGCCTTTCCTTTGCTAATTAGGCTCACCAACCTTCTTTATGTCTCAGAGTCTTTTGGTATTAAATTATTTCCTCTCATTAATCCACGCTATCGTAAGGCCCAGTTTTCTTTCCCCTTGTACGAGTCTTATTCATCCTTCATTAGTGAAGATTCCACGACCCCCTTTCTGAAAGAAGTTCTCCTGTAGTCTAACATGAGGACAGTTTTTTCCTTAGAGATTTCCACATTAATAGTTAAATGATTTGGCTCTCTTTTTAATTGTTGTTTTGTTTTATTGTTTATTTGTTTAAAGCAAATACATATTTGTTAACTGACCATATTATTTGTTAAAGCAATACTTCTTAACTTTTCGGCTGAAACCAAATACTCACTTCTGTTTCAATTCCATGACCAAGAACCTATGTACATGGGTCAGCCCCACAGAGAGCAAAGAGGAAGCTACAGCTCCTGTCTGGGCAGCTTCTTTCCACCCTCTATTATCTCGTGGAAATGGCAATGAATTATTGAAGGTGAGGAATGTTGGAGAACAGTTTACTAATGACCAAGTTTAACAAAACTTATAAGAAGTTGTATGTGAATAAGATACTTCAGAGTATTAATAATAATAATAAATGCATAATAATATCAACCCCTAAAATAATGTCTTAAATTTGCATTACATTTTTGCATTTCAAATAGATTTGCATACATCACCACATCTTTTCTTCTTTAAGTTTCCTAAGGAACCAATGCTAGCATTTGAGTGCTAAGATTCTAGATTCAACTGTTATTACTCCAATAAGCAATCTTTCTAGAAGAATTCAAGTAACATTTTTCTAATAGCATAACATCATGGTTTTTTTTTGTTTGGTTGGTTGTTTGTTTTTGGCCAGGCTGGATTTGAACCCACCACCTCAGGTATATGGGGCTGGCGCCTTACTCCTTGAGCCACAGGCACTGCCCTATCATATCATGTTTTTATACCTGGAGTATCACAAGGCAAATGGCTCCTCTATTCAGCAGAATAGATAACATGATAGGAGCGAGAATCTACAAAGGGAACTGCCAAAGGAACCAGTTTTACTTGCAGTTCTGAAGAAAACACAGCCATCTAATGAATATTTTTTAAAAAGTAAATTATTAGTCATTACATTTGGGCACTGAGAAACTAAGTTTCAGAATATTTAAGAATTTAATACAGGATCACGCAGTAAAGAGAACAAGTTGGGGAAGGCACCTGTGGCTCATTGAGTAGGGCTCCGGCCCTATATACTGGAGGTAATGGGTTCAAATCCGGCCCTGGCAAAAAAGAAAAAGAGAACAAGTTGGAATTCAAACCCAGGATTTTCTGATTATGAAAATCTATGAATTCAACAGCTTTCTTATCAGATCAAAAAGTAGAGCATTTATTACCACTGAGAGCATAAAAAATATTCATTGAAAAATGTTTACTGCTTTTAATTTTCATTTAAGAAAGGCATTTTGAGCATGGAAATAGCTTAGAGTACCTGTTCAGCTCCAGGTAAATGGTCTGGAAAAGGAAAAACAGCTCAACTCAGCAGAAATGTATATCTTCTCTGTGCCTGTATTTTGATAGGTATTGGGAAAATGGAAAGATTTTAGTGGAATAAGACAGCATGGAGTTTATTACTTTCTCTTAAAGACTGCAATGGCTAGCTATTCATGTTCAATCTGCAGAAGTCTACTGGTATGGTAAACTTAGTGAGCAATAAATAATATAATAAATATTGTCTACAGTTCAAATGAAGATATTCAGAATGTATAATCAGTAAGCATGAGCCATAATGCTGACAGAAAATAGAAGAGGAATCTCACCTCTTCATTTAAGAATTAATAGGAAAGAGACATTATGTGGTCATTGGAAATCTGCACAGGTTTTTAAAGTTAATTTCTACTAAGTACTTAATTAGGACCTCTGGGCTTGTTCTTTGAGAGATAGGAACATTTCTGGTGAGTGTCTTTGCAAATCCTCAATGATTAAAGGCAGTTTTGACTCTGAAATGCTTCATCTGGTAAACCCACATCAAAAGTTTGAAATTTGTAACCTACTTTGTTTTATATCAGATAATAAGAATTCATCAATATGAATTTTGAGAATGATCAAAATGGAATTGGACCAACCAATTCCTCTGACTAAGAAAGGCCCAAAGAAGGAAAAGAAACTTCTCATATATGTTTAGTAGTTGCTTACCATTTGATTTTAGTCCATGTTAATTAATAAATATTAATTAAAAATCAGAAGAGTTCTAATTTGCTTAGTCTCGGTTTCTTTATTTGGGGTGAAAACCCTTTCTGTGGGTAAGCTGAGTCACTGGAAATTGTGGAAAATACTACCTAGAAGGCACAAAATCTACCCAATGAGAAAGTCTGAGAGAGTCCTATCCTACTCACTGTGGCCAGTGGCATTACTCAAAATATGAAATTGAACAGCACATTATATTTTTAATATTTTACAATGTAGTTTTGTTTGCATCTAAACTGACCTATTATAATGACCTCTAGATCATAACTATTCACAGTGATTGAGTTAGGTGATTCTATGGGACTTGGTTTATATGTTTTAAATAACCAGAATTAAATTTCAAATTATTCATTTCATAGGAGAGACTTTCTGTAATACGTTGGTTTGTCTGATGTAGCAACATGATTGAATTGAGAAATAAATATTGAAATTTATGTGAAATTCAGAGGGTCAATGGAAATTTATGACTAAAACAATAGATTTTAATGGTGCAAAACTTGAGATAACTCAGTTCCAAATTTTTTTTACACCCCGCCTTTTTTATACTATTTGAGATATAAAGTCCAGGGAGGAAGTAATAGATGTGAGTCTTTTTCTTTTTCTATTGTTGGGGATTCATTGAGGGTACAAGAAACAAGGATACAATGATTGCATTTGTTAGGTAAAGTCCCTCTTAAAGTAAAGTCCTTGTCTTGCCCCCAAAAGGTGTGGCACATACCAACACCCCCCCTTTCTCATTCCCTCTCTCTGCTCTTCCTTTGTCCCACCCCTCCCTCCTTCTTTCTCTCTTTGTTCTTCCCTTCCTCCATCCCACCATGTCATTAATTGTCATTAATTGTCCTCATATCAAAACTGAGTACATAGGATTCATGCTTCTCCATTCTTGTGATGCTTTACCAAGAATAATGTGTTCCACTTCCATTCAGGTTAATACAAAGGCAGTAAAGTGTCCATTTTTTTAATGGCTGAATAGTATTCCATACTGTACATATACCATGGCTTGTTAATCCATTCCTGCGTTTGTGGGCATTTAGGCTGTTTCCACATTTTGGCGATTGTAAATTGAGCTGCAATAAACAGTCTAGTGCTAGTGTCCTTATGATACAAGGATTTTTTTTCCTTCTGGGTAGATGTCCAGTAATGGGATTGCAGGATCAAATGGGAGGTCGAGCTTGACTTCTTTGAGGGTTCTCCATACTTCCTTCCAAAAAGGTTGTATTAGTTTGCAGTCCCATCAGCAGTGTAAAAGTATTCCCTTCTCTCCACATCCATGCCAGCATCGGCAGTTTTGAGATTTTGTGAAGTGGGCCCTTCTCACTGGGGTTAGATAGTATCTAAGGGTGGTTTTGATTTGTGTTTCTCTAATAATTGGGGATGATGAGCACTTTTTCATTTGTTTGTTAGCCATTCATCTGTCTTTTTTAGAGAAGGTTCTATTCATGTCTCTTGCCCATTGATAGAGTTCTCTAAATAGATCCTATTTATCAAGTTTTTGTCTGATTCTAAATATGCAAATATCCTTTCCCATTGTGTAGGTTGTTTATTTGCTTTGGTTGTTGTCTCCTTAGCTGTACAGAAGATTTTCAGTTTCATTAAGTTTCATTTGTTTATTTTTGTTGTTGTTGCAATTGCCATGGCAGTCTTCCTCATGAAGCATTTCCCCAGGCCAATATCTCCCAGTGTTTTTCTATGCTTTTTTTGAGGATTTTTATTGTTTCATGCCTTAAATTTAAGTCCTTTATCCATCCGGAATCAATTTTTATGAGTGGAGAAAGGTGTTGGTCCAGTTTCAGTCTTCCAGTTCTCCCAACACCATTTACTAAATAGAGAATCTTTCCCCTAAGGTATGTTCTTGTTCAGTTTATCAAAGATTATGTGGTTATAAGATGTTAGTTTCATATCCTGGTTTTCTATTCAATTCCGAATGTCTACATCTCTGTTTTTGTGCCAGTAACATACTGACTTGACCACTATTTTGCTGGTCTAATTTGCTTAGTCTTGGTTTCTTTATTTGGAGTGAAAACCCTTTCTGTGAGTAAGCTGGATCACTGGAAATTGTGGAAAATACTACCTAGAAGGCACAAAATCTACCCAATGATAAAGTCTGAGAGAGTCCTATCCTACTCACTGTGGCATTACCCAAAATATGTAGTACAGCCTAAAATCTGGTATGCTGATGTCCCTGGCTTTGTTTTTATTACTAAGAACTGCCTTAGCTATGGGTTTTTTTTCTGGATCCATACAAAACGCAGAATCATTTTTTCCAAGTTTGAAAGTACAATGTTGGTATTTTAATAGGAATGGCATTGAATTGGTAGATTGCTTTGGGAAGTATAGACATTTTAACAATATTGATTCTTCCCAGCCTGAGCATGGCATGTTCTTCCATTTGTTAATATCTTCTCCTATTTCTTTTCTTAGGGTTTCATAATTTTCATTATAGAGATGCCTCCCCTCTTTTGTTAGATATATTCATAAGTATGTCATTTTCTTTGAGGCTATGGAACAGGGTTGTGTCCTTAATTGTTAACCTTTTTTGATATCAGAGGGATAAATTTTTATTAATTCATACAAACTGGTCAAACAAATAACCAAGTTTACTATTTGAAAGCACTGAAAAGGTAGCCTAAAAAAGTTAGAAAAAAAGTCTTGAAATTTTCATCATCTACTCATAGCTCTTACATCAGGAACAATGCAGCAGCTCACAGGGCACTCTGTGAGGGATTTTCTAGCCAGTAAACAAATAACTGTATTAGAACATCCTCCCTAATTCTCCCTCATATGGCCACCAGTGACTTTTATCTTTACCCAAAGATAAAAGAGATAGTGAAAGGAAGACATTTTGATTACATTCAAAACATCTGGGGTAATACAATGACAGCTCCATAATTGCTTTGAAGGGTAGCTAGGTGTTGGTGTCAGTGCATCTTCCCAAGGTGACTTTGAATGTGATGGTAGTGATATTCAGCAATGAGGTCTGTGACACTCTTCCTAGGATGAGTTGGCGAACAAGTTTCAGACCTCATAGAACAAAAGACCAGTAACATAACAGATGGAAATAGTATCTTTTTACTATCACAAATTTTTGGAGGTCAGCTGTCTTGGCAAGGTTCAACTGAGTTTTCTTCTTAGGGCCTCTCAACAGCAATATCATATTGGATACTCTTCTCTCTTTTTCACCTTTATAAATTTAACTAATATCTCAGAACACTTTCATGTATCATCATAATATCTTTCTGGCTTCACTAGTACTCTCTGGTGTTTTTCTTCTAAGTAAATACAGTACAAATAGTTTGCATTATGTAGAAGTGAATAGTAGTAATATTTTTCTTATGTTTTAAAACTTTGGCATGTTTTTTCAAAAATCAGACTGTGAATTAATACAGAGGATTTATTTGACGTACGTGGTATAGCACCCACAGTATCCACCTAAAAAATATATGACAGATAGTGGTTTTCGGTTTTTCCCTATAAATGGACATTTCCAAATAACAATGTAGGTATAAAATTATTCTTAATCTGAATACTTTGCATTAAAACTGAAATAGCTCCCTCATTTTACATTCAAAGAAACCCTTTGAAAACTCAAAGCCATTTAAGAGACTAAAAAACCATTCACTTTCATTCTCTGTCCATCTCTGCTCTTTGTCCATACAAATATTTCCACTTGGTGACAAAATGAAAATTTGTAACTGGAAGATAAACAATTTCAGGCACATGAAAAAGGATTTATTATCAAAGTCAAAACAAAATTGTAGAAGACTCAGTGTCATACAAAAATGTCATATGGATTCCTCATGACCAGCTTTCTGTACCCTGGGTAGATGTGTTTTGGAGCCAGGTGGTTGGTTTAATAAGAGATTTGGCACTATAAGAAGGTTTTCAACCTTCAGGGTTGATCATTGGAACATAGTCTTCAGGTGCCAGATTGGGCTCCTCTAGGGCTGATGGGGATTTGATGAACCTGGATATATGTACAGCATGGGGGGACACAGGGCCAGGATCCGGGAAGCAGGCAACGATGCTGACAGAGGGAGCTGACGGGAAACAACAGAATGTTCTCCATTCCAGCAAAATTCAGTGGACCCAGAGCCAGCCCATTAAGGAGAAAGGACTGGACCCTCAAGCTGGGACATCTGGCCATTTTATACTGGCCACTGATGGCAAATAGAGACAGGTTATCCTGGAGTCAGGAAAAATAGGGGTGGCTTGTCAGTGTTTCCCCTTAGTGTGTGAACGTGTTCTCACGTTTAATGTCAATTTCAGAAATCTATGCTCTTTTATTTTCATTCCAGTCAATTTTAACAGTGAGGTTATATATTGAAATGGCATTTCTTCTCAAATACAGAGGCCATCTATACAGAGAAAATAATATTAACCTTTTTTTATGGCACTATCATACTTAAGCCCCAGTCATATAACCTACTATTTGATGTTTAGAAGTGTGAGTAGGACCGCCATATCTACAGACATTTTCCAGTAAAACTTGAACTTCCTCCAGCTAAAGACTGTTTTCATTCACACAGAAAGTGCTATGGAGAAGTCCTGGGACTGTCTCTTCTTTGTGCTTACTGTGAAGATTCGAACTCTGGTTGGTTTGAGTTCCCGAGGGACAACTGTGAGAGCTCATATTGCAAAAGGCGGAGGGACCTCTTGAGATGAGAATTGAAACCTTGGACAGTGGGGAAAACATAGCTTGTGATTAAGGTTTTTTTTTTTTAATGTAAATGTAAATGTGTTTATCTCATTTGAGAAGGGGAAAAAATAAATAATTTTGACTCTGTAGGCTTAGCACATACTAATTTTAGTACATTAATTAGAAATAAACCTCTTGTCTGTCCTCATTTGGGTTAAATTTTGATGTTATAATCAATATAAATCAGTTGAATTAATAATGATAAAGCACACTTCTATTTTGATAAGGCCTAAAAAAAGAAAGAAGCCTACAAAATATAACTTTTAGCTTCTGATATATACACGTGTGAAGGTAGATAATCTGGTCAGAAGCAACCCACTTTCTGATGGAAAGAAGAATTGGGGGCCAGACATCTTTGACCATCTGAGTCCAGATATAGATTATAGATGTCTAGTTGGTGTGATTTCATCCTTTATGGATGACACTATGAAGTCCAATTTCATTTTTTCTTTGTGCTTCTAGACATGGGAGCCAATGTCTACTCAGAGATATTAACTCTTATTTATCTTGAGACACATTATTTCTGAGAGATAAAGGTTACCCGAGAATAAAGGCAGGAGAATATAGTGGAAACAATTAATAGCCATTCTTTTATACAGTATACTAAATCAATAGGCCCATTTCATTAGAAAAAGTGCATACATCTTGTATGTGTTGAGGGATGAATTACAGAGTGTTTGATCAATGATTCTAGTACTTCCTAATCCCTATAACTAACTAAGAGGTCATCTGTAGTCAAAGCCTTGACCCCAGTAGAGTTCCAGGGTCTTCCTCCGTCACATGGATGATATATCAAGAAGTCTTTGGCCTCCAGCATGTGAGTCCATATCTTGCCTCAGTGCCCTCGGGTTCCCACCTAAGTGCCTGTGAAAGACTCTGATCTGAGCTCCAGCTAGACAGCTCTCCTGGAATCCAGTTAGCAGAGCCTGTCCTCATGAGGCTCCTGCCTTGTGTGGGAAGAGTGCTCCCATTTCTTTGTTGGAACTGTAACCTTCCTAGGCTTTCCACCTCATTCACTTAGAATGTCAACTGCTTATGGAACAATATAATAAGAGTAGTTTTGTTGGTTTTGCTTTTAATGCTTCCAGAATTGTAAAAAGAAATTCTTGCTTTTATTACCACATTAAGTCCTGAAAATAATCCTACAAGGCTAATATTATTAGTGTCGTTTTGTAGACAAATAATGAGTCTTACAGTATTTAATGATTTGCTCAAAGTCACCAGCTACTCTAAATTTTAGGCGAAGGAAATAACTTGCTCATCATCTAAGCTCCCAGAGAATCTCCATTTTCCATTTAGCTTGCATTTTAGGTCCTACTAGGTAATCCAACCAGCAGGTCTTCAGAGATTCTCGTAACAATGTATTTTAAGAGATGATGATTCTATTTTTTTGTAATCTCAGTTCAGGCAGTTGAACTTACATACCTTTGGACTTGAGAATATTTTCTCACACTTTGCAATAAAAGTGCTATTCATCTCACCACTCTATCAATATTAGTTTGTAATTTTAGATTATTTTGATAATTTTATCTCCTTTTGTCTTTGTTAGCATTCAAGCCAAAACTAGCTTATGTAAAATAGTAATAACAGTCGCAATATGGGTAAAAAAGAAAATCATGTATCTGACAATTTCAAGGTGAATCTGGACAAAGGTGACCTAAGTTGTTAATTCAATGCCAGGACCTTTATGCTTCTCAGTTTCCCTGTATTGATGCCCTGTGTTTGGCTTCATGCTCAAACATTCTCTTCCTATTCATGGCATGATGGCATGCTTAAGCCCCAGTCATATAACCTGCTATTTGAGTCAAATCATTTGGATATTAAAAGTCTTACTAAAAGTCTTACCTCATCCTTCTCTTTGAAAAGTTTAAGGAATTCTCCAATTGGGCAAACTTGAATAACGAGCCCTTTTCAGAGGCAGTCAGGCTGGTTTCATGGTGGGCGATGACATGATAAGGTCCGTCATAAGTAACTATGGGAAGGCTAGTCCATTGAAAAAAGTTTAGGATATATTTGTTCTGTCACCAGAAGAAAGAAGAAATTTCTGTTGGACACACACAAAAATAGTCATCGAATGCATGATACTTATCTATTTAAATGGATAGCAAGAAATACGAGTGGTATAAACATTAGGATATTTTTCATTTTTAACCAAGGAAATTGGAAATGATTTCTCTTCTCATTTTATTATTAAATACCTCTTTGGCCCATTATTCACTAACATTTTTGAATAAAAATTGGAATATATGATATACAAAGAAATGTCCTTTTCTAAACTGTGCTTTAATGTACATGAAAAGTTCACAATAATACAAAATCCCATTAACTTTTATTTGATAATAATGTCTTTATGGACAATTAATAGAATCATCACAGAAAATGCAGCATTCAAACTTGCTCATATCCCAGTGTTAGACATGTCAATTTCTTCCTATGTAATCTGTGCCCCTAAAATGAGCCACAGCAAAAATACTGGTGGTATTACTTCAGGAGAACCTGATCCAACAGAAAAATACTAAAACTAAATGATGCAAATGTGCTAATTTTGATTATCGTATTGTTCGTTATGAATCCAGCTTCATTTTGGGAAAATGTAATACACAAACTCTATTCATAATTTGTAAAACCATTTCATAATTTTAATAAAAACAACGAAAACCTAAAAAATTAGTGAAAGAGGTGAATATGTTTTGATGTGTCCACGGCATCTTCTGCAGTATTTCATTGTAGCACTTCCCTACCACACTAACTCAGATCTGCGGAGTCCCTTCTAGACCGATAGGAATGCTTGTGCCTGTGTGAAAACACTCGATCACATTTTATTTCAAGTGTCTTTATTTCTAAATTGACAATTTTAAGAAATAATAACAAAATTTCCATAGCCTTCTTATTATATTGCTTTCTCATCAATTTGCCCTGAATATAAGTTTTATCAAGTTAATTTACTGCCTGTATAAAAAAGCTTGAACAAAGTTGATCTTAGTTTGTAGATTTTCCCACATAAGTCTGAGAATGAACGCTAAGGAGCATTAAACCAGATTTGCATCTTCATGAATGCTGGGGTTGGTATTGCTTTTATGTTTGGGGAATAAGAGTAGTTTAGCTTCTTAAAACTCATCACTGTATCTTGAAGGGCAGCCACCAGTCAGTACACAAGCTGTCCCAGTATGCTCACCCTTCATTCCATATATTAACCTTCCCCCCCCACTACTTAACAACAACAACAACCTTTCCCTCCCCCACTACTTTACAACAACAACCACCTTTCCCCCCACTACTTAACAACAACCACCACCACCACCACCTTCCCCCCCACTACTTAACAACAACAACCACCACCACCTTCAACCCCACTACTTAACAACAACAACAACAACATTTCCCTCCCCCATTACTTAACAACAATAACCACCACCACCTTCCCCCCACTACTTAACAACAACAACCACCACCACCTTCTCGTCCACTACTTAACAACAACAACAACAACCACCACCTTCTCCCTCATTACTTAACAACAACAACAACAACCTTCCACCCTCAATACTTAACAACAACAAAATCTATTTCAGGCATTTATAATTTTACCATAATCTTTATAAATGTCCCCAACTCCTAAACCGCAAGTTGGATTTTTCCATCCCACAAATGAAAAAGAGAAATTTGGCACACATTTGGGCTTAAATGATGCATTACTAATATTATAGAATGGGTCTAGTCATTACTGTCCACAGCAATTCCAATGTGCATTCATTCCTTCCTGATATTTGTTATGTGATTTAATTGTTTGCAATTCATTCAAACAGTATAAACAATCGGCTTAATTTTAAGAAATTACACTTACAATTCATCTTACTGTTTATTTTCAATGTGTTATGCACAAGATGGGTTTTAGCATATTCAGCACGGCATCTTGAAGTTCATCTCATAACTTCCCGATCAGTTGTCCTTTTCTGACATTTTATGATCTTCGTACAAAGTAGTATTTTTCTTTCTAAAAAAAAAAAAAAAACCTACATATCATTTCATATAAACAGCCTATGCTTGTTTTTTGATTACTTAGCAAATGAATTTGACTTAAAGGTTGACATAGCAAACAGTGAATAGTATTTGCTTAGGAGGAGAAAGAAAATAAATCTAGACAAAAAGAAACAGGGAGTCCAAAGTATTCCCCCATGTGTAGGAAAATAACTATTTGATTATCTTGCCAATTTTTACATTTCTCTTCATAGACTTAATGTTTCTACAGCCTCATGCTGTGCTGATGTATTAAAAGTTGAACTAATAACGTTGTCATTAGGCAGTGTAGAGAATGTAAATTTGTTCAACTCCTTCAGAAATGATAAACATGATTATGCAGATAACATATGCACTGTAGTAGTGTATAATATAAAAGAAAAGACGGTTGGTTTCCTATAAATATTACCATTAAATTCTCTTTCCTTGACACTGTGAAAAATTTCTGGAGTTCAGCACTCTTTATTTTTTGATAGAAATTCAATCTCTGCCACTGAAATTTCAATAAAATTGTGAAATAGTAGACACATGTTAACAGTATTTGAAAATCACCTAAGTTAGTAAAACAAATGCCAGATTTCATTAGAACACTAAATAGATAGCTCAGGAGTGAACAAAGGGGTAGAGGTTGGTGGTTTATGTCATTACATATCTCACAGAATCTTCCATTCTCTTCCCTCTCTTCTCTTCCTTCTCTTCCTCCTCTCCTGCATCCTCCTCTCCACCACCTTTCTCTCTCTTCCTCTCCCTGAAAAGAGGAAACCACCTTCTCTCTCTCAGAGGAATCACCAAGACAGAACTAAGCATATGTTCGATACTCCAGTGGGGAACGTTCCAACCCAATTAGTCTAAGTACAAGGGGAGCCCTGTCAGTTCTAGAATCTCCAGCCCAGTTCTGCAAAGCAAAGGATTTGCCTAGTAAATACGGCTTGTGTCAAATCTCCAGGGATAAATAAAAAGCATCTTTAGTTGTTTTAGTATCGTTCTTTCTCAAGCTCCCGGGAAAAGATTGAGGCAGGACAAGTCTTAGTACTCAAGATTTAAGCAATCTCTATCAGCAGAGTCCTGATTCACAAGAGCATTGGAAACTGAGCCCCTCTTGTGTGGTTTGCAAAGTCAAGTTATACTTCATGTTTTTGGAGTATTCTTAAATAAATGGCAGTTTAAACTCAGTGGTATCTAAAACAAATAACAGCTCTAAATTCTTCAAATGGACTCTCTTCTCTCTCATTAAATTTAAAAGTTTTTTTTATTATTTCCAAATGTATACTGGAATCTAATTTCCGTATGTTAATATCTTATTATTAAAATGTAGTATAATAAAGCTATATCCTTTTATATAAGAGAAGTAACAGTCACCACAAATTTGCTGAGAATTGCCAGTGTGCTGATGCCATCTGTGTTTTGATAGCAATCTCAGCCCCCCATCATGGGATATAAGGAAGGGAAGGACGGGTAGATGGTACATCATAGAAGGTAGTAGAAACATATTCATATTTCCTCTTAGGCACTTTAAAAAAGGAAAGCAAAACCCAAAACCTTTGGTTCTTGCTCCATTTCCAAATAATGTCACTTCTCTCCATGACGTTTGTAATCTGACAAAGTTTGTTTCTTTTCGGTTGTCGCATAGAAATAATTTCAAACCAACTTTGGGAGAGCAGGAGCAAAATGTAGCTTGGAAGTCGTTGAGCACAGACAATCACGTCTTACGCCATCTGTTGACAAAATTGAATTCTGCAGCCTGAAACCTCAGAAACGGATTAGTGCTGGAAGCTAATTCAGTCAAGAGAAAAACATCAACAACACAGCCACAACAAAAAGCCATGGGGTGTCCTCATAAAAAAGCAAACAAAGGAAAGATCAAGAAGTGCAAACCCGATGCTTAGATTCCTCTTTATTCGCACACATCTGCTTACTGAACACATTCCAATTTAATTATATAGCCGAATTACCATCCCCTTACAGAGCTATTGTCATGGTTTTCAGATGCTTCCAAGTGTCAATTTCAGTCTAACTCCCTGTACATTTCAAAAGAATGCCTGGAAATTTTCCTCTCTGCAATTATGTTACATCTGAGGATATGTGCATTCTTTTTCTCATCGAATCCAAATTTTCATGTTAACTTCCTAAAAATTATCTGTTGCTGGGCATGTACCTGCTTAGGGCATTTCCCTCTGAGGCTCACGCAGACGTTAAAATAATAGGTACTTGATTTTCATAGAAACATCATATATAATATGCATTTCCTTTGTTTTAAAATGAACTGAACTAAATTTTCTGTTTATAGTATATAATACACGTAAACATTTTTATCCAAAAACCTACCTGAGAGTGATTGCCATCAACATATAGAAATATTATAATTTTTTACAATAGTCTAAGTATTACAGAAGCTTTTATCCTAAAAATAAATTTATACTTATATTCTATGCCAGAAGGGAAGAGATTCATTGAATTACAAGTTATCTCATCTAGTGTTTTTCAACCAAAGGCACTTATTGTCTAGTGTGACATGGACACATTGGTGATAATTATTGAGATTATGAATACATACTTATAAAATACAGCTTTCTTTAGAAAAAGGAAAAATATTGTTAATATCAAGCATCTATATTTGTTGATGAACTGGTGGAATATTAGATAAAAAACTGAAAAAGTGTCAACTGGCAAGATGAATTCAATAAATTAGCCACTAATTTATTATTCTCTAAACATTTATTAAATGTATACTTTGTGCAAGAGGTTGTAAAAGACTATTTTTGCACCCATAATTACATTAAGTTTTCACTACAACTCTTTGAAAAAATTATTTCCCCTATGCCATTTTTGAACCATAATTATGTGTTTGTATTGTATTGAGTACTTCCTGCTTCCTTCTCATAGTTCAGAGTCTCTCAAAATATAGAAATAATAAAAAAATGGAGATGCAGTAGTAATTGCTTAGGAATATTTTATATCCTGCTGAGATTATAAGATTTCCAGCTTGTATTAGCAGGGGCAGGTCCAGATTTTGTGTGGCCTGAAGTTGAGTAATTTGGTCTTAGTAACCCTCATCAGCTTCAGACTCAGCCATCACCATGCTTCACTCTGTTGCTTATTGGAAACTGTCTTTTTCTCAATATAACAAACTGAAAGAAATGTATCTGACATTTAAGCCTTATAAAGGAATCATTAAGTGTGATCCAGATCTGAATAAGGCTTCAGATATTGCAATGACCACACGGTACCCTGAGGTGCTAGGGAAAAATGGCTGATGAATCAGCAAAACTCCATCCATTTGGCAAATAATTGGTTTCTCCAGTGGAGACAGCTGCTCTCTTGCCCTTTTGGCTGAAATGTATTGGGGGAAAAAAATCCACACAGATGAAGAGGAGGACAAAAATAATGGCAAAACCAGGGAATTTCAAAAAAATAAGTGAAAGCAGCTCCCAACAATCATTTAGGAAATTAGACTCAGACCTTTTTAGGGAAATGCTGGTTGCCTTGTTACCCTTCACATGTATTTCTGCTTTTTCCAAGATTGTTTTTAAAAAGTATTTGGCCACGATCTAGCCTTTAATAATGCAAAGTAAAAGGCAAGCTATTTATTTTTTTACATTGATTCAATCATCAGTGATTGTTCAGAAAGTAAAAAGTTCTTTGGAAGAGTAAAAACATCCTTGCTGATGAGCAGGGCTGTTTCCTTCATTAGCATTTCTGTGAAAACTGTCATCCATAAAATTGCTCAGAAAAGTCGGTTGTAGAACCAACTAGTAATGTGAGCAAATGTGTGAGAGAATGCC